>PNEQ01056606.1:0-53013 GCA_003012365.1 Medauroidea extradentata
TTTATCAGGAAAATAATGAGAATTAACACAATTACTATTAAACCAAGTTTCAGTTAAGCAAATTACTGATAGGTTAACACTGTTAATGTTTTCAAAAAAGGTTGTTGCTTTAGTTCGGAGACCCCTTACATTTTGATAATACAGATGAAAACCATCCTTACCTTGTGGCATTTGAAGTGTACGTAACTAATTTGCGGCATCTCCGATTGCCTCCTGGGATTGATTCACGGTAGGTACTGAAGGTTCTGACTGCTCTGAGTTATCCTTACGCTTAAACAGTTGTTCGTTTTGTAACCTACCGTAAAACGGGCTAATTAAACAGCCAGAAGGCCAAAAAACCGTGTTGAAAATTCGCTCATAATCTTCCTCAGCAACCGCAACTTAGAAAGACGAATAAGAGTCAAATTTTGTTTTTAATTTAGCTACTTTAAGGTTAGCGACCTTCAGTTCATTATTTATATACGTTGAAACATCATTTTCTTCTACATCTGGAGCAAAACGCGATACAAAAATTGCTTTTGTACGGGGGTGAACTGTTTCTGTTACTGTTCTGAGGTTCACGTTGTTACGGACTCCAAGTTGTATTTTCTTTTTCATCGTGGCTGGCCTGCTGAATGCTGATTCTTCCTTTGACGGTTTCCGCCTGCGATGAACCTCGACGAACCCAACTGCGTCAGCAGACGTAGCCAGCTGCGTAGACTTGCTGACGTCAGGCGGCTGCCTGAGCGCGTTGCCATGCTGCAACTTTGTGTCGGAGCCGCTGGGACGGTCCTTCCCTTGAGGTGTTGTTCTATATATATATATATATATATATATATATATATATACACGTGTGTGTAGGTGTGCGTGTGTGCGCCCGTGTGTGCGTACGTGTCCCCCACTAAAAACAATTGAACCAGTGGACCGAAATTCATAAAACTTTGCACGCATATAGTTATTTATCATCTGACATGACATTTTTATATTTCGTTTACGCTATGTTCAAATTTACAAAATGGCGGCCATTTTTAAATGTTTAGCATATCATCACATATCTTATGAAATATTTTTTCAGAACTCCACCAAACTTGGTATACATACACTTTAACTTGGTCCTATCGGTCAACATTAATGAAATGTTCCTTGACCAATATTATTGATTTAAATAGTTCTGCCTCGGTCTAGTTCAGTGGGTATAATAAAATAAGGTAGTCACTATTGATATGACAAGTTACTTGATACGGCGGCAAATGGCCCAGGTCAATGACCCGCGATTGAGCCTAACAACACAACCCGCGCCGGGTGTGAATTATGCGAACGATAGATGACCGACTCCAAAAACTTGGTCGCGAATTATTACTTAAGAACGCGATTGCCATCGCCTTGGTCTGGCAAAGCGCAAAAAGAAAAACTAACCGCTCCCTGTCTAGACCAATTACCTTGTTAGTGTTTGCAAATTATATCCCGAGGCATACACACTCTGCCGGCGACACTTCGCGAGACGAGGACGGCAAAACGTCCGACTGCCTCGAGCTCTGAGGTACTTCTTCCTTCTCTCAACACCGCGTTTCCAAGCCAACCAGGCTACACTGACTTCCAACTCCCTTCGACCAATCAGAAACTCTGTTATACAAACTTTGTTTGCATACGACTAAGAACTCAGGCCTTTGCGAGCGTACCAAGTGTCAAATGTATTAATTAAAACCACACATTTACATGTTTGCTCTTACCCTTCTGTTTTAGTATATAAATTGTTTAACTTACAACTAGAATTTTACTTAATTTATATTTTAAATACAACTGCCTGGCGGCAAACCGCTGTTAATGACCCCTTTCTGTCTCTAACACTCTCGCCCAGTGGTAGACCATTCTAGTTATTGAATCTTGTTATCGATAGCTTATGTTGGTTTTAAGATGTGTACTCACCTCTTCTGACAGAGCTTCTTTCTGACGCAGCACTATCTCGCCAGCAGGAACAGACCTCAGGAAGTTTATTACTTCGTGTGGATCCTGACCATTGCAGCCCAAGACTTTGGCAAGACGTAACGTTCTCCGGTTGTTAACTTCACGAGGAGTATAGATGGCACCAAAAAGCGCTGTGCCATTCTGAGCTATTGCCCGGCGGAAGAGTCCTGGAAAATTAAGGCGATAAATATTTGCAATAGATTTGTAGCATAAATTCTAGATGTACGATTACTTTTTTTTAATAGCACCATTCGGTCACACATATTTATATCCGTACAACCGGCAGCAGAACGCTGAGTAAGATTGAGTTTAACTTTACTACGGACGGTAATATGCCTTCTGAGCGTGTGCTCTGTTTTATGCATCAGAGTCTGGGCTTCGGATCAGAACTAGTGAAATTTTCCTATATATATTTAGCAAGCAGATCAATATTTCTGGTATGTATGTAGTGATAAACACAATTTTGGTAACTCACGATTACATAAATTAGAAATAATGACAACTGAAAAATATAAATATTGCAGGTCTGTTGAATTTTGCCTGAAAGTAATACTAAACTTTCAATTTCATTGAACGAACCTTGCAGTGAATGTGTTTTATATTAAATTAACTTTTCTGTGGGCGTACACGTTTGCGAGTAAATGTTGACGAGTCGCAGAAAACCAAGAAACATAAAAAAAAATCCTAGTATTAGATTTTATCAGTAAATGTCTTAAACATACAACTCCGGAAAGTAAATAAAAGCCTATTATCGTCCAAAATGATGATCCAGAAACCAAAGTTTACTAATTCAAACAAAATACAACTTCGTAAAGTAATGAAGCCGTCGTACTCAGTAAAGGGCCACAAAATCAAAATTAGAACAATACAATGACCAAATAAGATTTCGTAAGGTGGCCACAAAATATAGAAAGAGGGACAATATAAATGACCACAGACTTGAATACATGTAAACAGAGACGGCACAACGAAGAAAACACGTACATAAGTAGTAAGCAGACTTTTTTCAACAACAACAACAACAACAACAGATGCGACGCTTCGGGAACTAATATCTGTCCTCGTCTTAAGTCACGTATGCGGACTGTGGAACTCCAGCAAAATGGTTGTGCCATGTGGTAAATCAAGTGTCTTACATCGTCTATTTTATTGCCTTATCTTCACGTCTGATTTTGTTGTGTTACTGTTCTAATTTAGATTTGGTATCATCGGCATGGATACTAAGACTGTATTCACTACCAAAATTTTGCTTTGCTGCTGTTTCTATGTTATTCCTGTGGTTTCAGCGCCGTCTTTCTGGAATCGTATGTGTTTTATTCTCGTAGGCAACAGCTTCTACCGACTTTATCGTTTTACTTTTTGATTTACTTTAGGGTTTTCAGCGACTCTTATGCATTCACTTATGTCTTAAGTTCGTAAAATCGTTTCAATTTACTGACTTTCTAAATAAAAAAAGCAATATTTTTATACAATTATTTTCCAAACAATATTTGGAACATGCGTTCTTATCTAGTTAATCACCATACCGTAATCAATAAGGACTGTAAATAGATATTTAAGAGTATTTACGCATACATGTTTATCTTTAAAACTGCAACAGTGTTTATTTGAGAAGGTAAATGCAACATAATGGACACACAAACGAGAAAACGTAATATACCAAGTACAAGCAAGGTCTATGCAATATCTCTCAGATCAACCTACTTGATGCAAGTGATGAAAACATTAACAAGTGCACACTGCAAGCTCCAGCACTCTCTCCGAAGATTGTCACATTATCAGGATCTCCTCCAAAATATGTAATGTTCTTCTTCACCCACTCCAGAGCCTTCACTTGGTCTCTCAGTCCATTATTTCCTGTGATGTTAGCATTGTCCATGTACAGGAAACCTGCCACAACATGAACACAAACAAGTTGGTTTGCTATTTATTGTAGTTAACTACATGACATTTCCTTGAAAAATATTTTTCATGACTGACGTGTTAAATATTTTTCTACTCCAAACACATTTATAGTATTATATAAAGAAACAAATATTTTGGTGTCTGTAGCAGCGGCCAATGCAAGAAGCATAATATAAATGAGAAAGTTGCAATACCAAACGCCAATGCAAAATTAATTTATTTTAAGAACTGTACTGTTTACCGAACTGTAAAGTTTATCTTAATAAACAATGAAAATTTAAATTCCGACACAATTAAAAAAAAATCTATATTGTTCGTGGAGAAATTGAGGAATATTGACGAAGTTCAGTACGCCATGAATAGAATCAGATTCCGTATGTATAAAAATTTCCCATTCTCTCTGTAGTTGGGATCGCAATTATTTTTCGCGTTTTAGACAACCCCGCGTTCGCTTTAATATTAAGTCATTAGTGTATTTTTGTATGATCCATATTTCAAAGTTTACCTAAAAGAGAAAACACCCAACAAAATTTATTCATTACTATTGACTTTTAACCGGAAAAACATTCAAGTTCAAAGAGTTTAAAGTGTACCTGTTCTACATGTAAATTAACAATTTCAAAAATTAAAGAACAATACAGGAATGACAGCATGACGCCATAATTTTTATAAAAAAACCAAATAAGGAATTATAAAAATAATTAATTTGGGTAATATTTAAAGTGCAGTAACCAGGTATAACGTAATGCGTACCACAAAGCAAAGATATGCGGTATCAACAGAGTGGAATTTTATTCGGGAGGACTGATGTTTAAGTATCGGTTCGGCAATCATGCATGATAAAGGGTTCAATTACTGGTCGGGATAGCCTGCTTGATGGAGGGTTCAAACGCTTGTCTGGCAGTCCTGCATGTTGCAGGGTCCAATCTGATCCGACAATCCTTCATGAAATAGGGCTCAATTACTGATGAGGTATCATAAATGATGTAGTGTTCAATTACTGGCTGGGCTATAATGAATGAGATAATGTTTAACTATTGTTAGGGCAATCCTGTATAATTACGGGTTCAATTACTTTACAGAAAATCCTGTATGAGACAGGACTCAGTTGCTGATGGGTAGTCATGAATGAGGTATATTTCAACTACTGTTCTGGTAATCCTGCATATAGAGTTCAATTACTGGCCGAGCAATCCTGCACGATGTTGCATACAATTACTGACCAGGCAATCTTGAATGAAGCAGGGTTAAATCAGATATTGGGCAATGCTCCATGACGTACACTGTAAAAAAATCTCTTACTTTTATACAAATTTTTGTGGAGGCACAAATCTCCTCGAATGTTGGTGTAATTTTGCCCTACATATGTCAGTGTGTTTTTACTACTACGTCATGATGAAACTACAATATATTTATGTAAATTAACCATGCCACAATACGTTTCTTTTTATACAACGTCGTGTTAAACATCCCGTACTTGGAAGGGAAAAATGAATTGAAAATACAATATTGTATTATCTAAATTACTGCAAGCTTTAAACTGGTACAAAAATTTTTTTCTTCCATTTCCGTTGTATGGATTTGTCAAGCACAATATTATGTTTTACGATATCATGTTATTGACCTTTGTGTATTTATAACTACCTAACATTCCTGGCCCCGGGAAGATTCGAACTCTCAACAATTCAATGAGCATCCCACGATCGTAACTACTTATAATTGCAATGTACATAGTTACAATGACTCTGCATTACAAATAAGGGGGAAAATATAAATATTACCCTCGTACGTGTTGGCTACCGCACGGAAACGGTATGTCCCAAGAAAAAAAAAAAGAAATTACGCAGACACATCACTGAAAAAATCACTGAACTGTCTTGATTGAAAGTCTCAGTTCATAAAAAATCATTTAGTACATATTAAGATTTAATAATTTAACTTAGTGAATGAATCAAAACAATATACCTCGACAGGTCTGCCACAGTCGTAATAGAAAACAATTGTCTCAAAAAAACTTTTCCAAACTTATGCAATAGGCAATATTATGGCAAACATGCTAGTTGTTTAAGCCTGGGGCAGCGCACGGCGTACACCCGGGAAAAAATTATATTAACGTTAATTTCTTCATTGTATGTTTATTTTTGTAGGTTCATTTAAGTAATGATCTGTCAGAATGAAAAAAAGTGTGTTATAAAACTTGTATAATGTGCCGCGTCTAGCCGTGTTCCACCTCTCTTGACGAAGGATGTTTATGAAGTCACGCGGTGTAACAGGATTTGTGATGTCTATGAGGTAGGATTGCGTGAAACAGAAACCAGGCTGCAGCTCTTCTACGTCTATGAGGTAGGATTGCATGAAACAGAAACCAGGCTGCAGCTCTTCTACGTCTATGAGGTAGGATTGCGTGAAACAGAAACCAGGCTGCAGCTCTTCTACGTCTATGAGGCAGGATTGCATGAAACAGAAACCAGGCTGCAGCTCTTCTACGTCTGTGAGGTAGGATTGCGTGAAACAGAAACCAGGCTGCAGCTCTTCTACGTCTATGAGGTTGGATTGTGTGAAACATAAACCAGGCTGCAGCTCTTCTATGTCTATGAGGTAATATTGCGTGAAACAGTAACCAGGCTGCAGCTATTCTACGTCTATGTGGTTGGATTGCTTGAAACAGAAACCAGGCTGCAGCTCTTCTACGTCTATGAGGCAGGATTGCATGAAACAGAAACCAGGCTGCAGCTCTTCTACGTCTATGAGGCAGGATTGCATGAAACAGAAACCAGGCTGCAGCTCTTCTACGTCTATGTGGTTGGATTGCGTGAAACAGAAACCAGGCTGTAGCTCCTGTACGTACTGTCAGAAACACCTAGAAGTCATAATGAAGTAGCTGGTAGTTGTTGATTTCCCCTTGGCTGTCATTTATTATTCTTCTCACACGGGTCCTGTATCGTTTCCATATTGAGACTGCGCATGTACAGGAGTGTGTTCTATGCATTACCGTGTCCATATTCCCATGCAAGGTACACATATAGTCGTCGATCAAATTAATGTGGTATTTACGTGGTTGTGTTGGTATGAAGTGATTATAGTAACGATATGCTGTTGTTCTCACATCGGAGGTTATATATACATCCACAATTATTCTCTTTATTCTACCCCATCGGATATTCTGTGTTCTATTCACAACTGCAGAACTGTGTCGACTGCATTAATAGCTCGTTGGTACAAGTGTCTTGCAGGAGCAACAGTTTCTTGGTAGCTTTATTGCATAGAATTTTCAAACGCTTCTCATGCTCTGCGATATGTGAAAGGCCTGCAAATGTCTACATATATTTTTTGTTTCTGCAATGCGGCTTATTTATCAGTTTGACCTAATACCGTTTCAATAGCCGTCGAATGATAAATTGCTTCACACTTTGTGCCCCCTGTATTGAATAGGAAGATACACTTGTATTGCCTGGCCAACTTAAACATGTGCGACTTTCATATTAAGAGTGTCCGACACATCGAAGTATCATTAGACTGTTGCGGCAGGTGAAGAATATGTTACGTATACCATAGTTTGGAGTTCAAATACTTATTTATTAAGAAACCCGCTGTAAAATATTTGATTTCCTATTGTTCGTTTCAATAAACCGAGTACGAATCCTGTTCACCAAGAGATTCCAGTTATAATGAAACATACTATTTACGACTTTTTTGTAATAGGCACAGAGTATTTTTATAGTTTCACGTGTACGAAAAGAACGAAAGTGATCAACATTCGTTCATTCACCAGCGAGGTCCAACACAGGAGAAATCGTAATGTTGACATTCAAGTTGGAGACACGTCGTCAAAGTTACAGACAGTCTGACGCCATTTTAATTTCGACGCATGTAATGTCTTCTACACAAGCATCTATTGTAAATAAAATATATGAGACGGGAAAGTCTTCGAGGTGTTTGTCAAGCATTCTAGAGAGATATTACAGCAATAGTAAATAAAATCTTGGACATACGACACCTTTGTCGAATGATGTTCTCAATCGGCATGGGAATATACTCTATCAAATGTCTTGTCTAAGTATCTATTGACTAAGTCAATCTTACTGTTTATTTATAATGCAAGTAACTGTGCATAGCTAGAACGACCTTCCCGGAACAATACGCGTTTGTCCAGGCCCAAGCACATCCGTCAAACATTCTTTTAAACGCTATGCATTGATACGAGAAAATATTTTATAGTCAGCGCAGATACGTGTAATAGGTCGATAGTCTGCAGCTTTTATTTGATGACGGGTTTTCGGTATGCACGATGTTCGGGAATGAATGGTCGTAAATCAAATGGGTTGGTAAGACCACTTGAAAATAAACATTATTTGTTGGAGAAAATTTGTCCGGAAACAGCATCCTGCAAAGGTGCAGGGAATACCGGGAACAGTCCATGTATGTAATACCAATTAAAAATGCAATTATTAATCTGGAACGCACTGTTTTCCTTTTATTCGTATTTGTATTCGTATGCGACTAGAAGGCAATTTATCACGATATTGTGGCATGTGTGATATTATATAAAATGAGCCCTTCTGTTTACGTTTTACGTATCAAGTGTTCACTTTTATAGCTGGATCACTATGATGAGCCAGTAAGTTCGGGCTCATAAGGAAAGTTAAAAAAAAAAGGTGAATGTAATGAAATATTATTGTGAGTAACAACATTACTGCTGCATGTCGCTACATCTCACCGGCCAAGTTACATTGTTTACAAAGCAATTTGATACATTGCGGCCATCAATTTGAACATTATATGTCGTAATATATACTTGTGAATTTAAAATGACGCCAAGAAGCTTTTGAATGTTACAAATTCCTCCCCCGTTGTATTACCAGAGATACGATACCAAAAGTAATAAACTATTCCAATGAGAAAATAAAGAATATCAATTAAGTTGCTTGGAGTAAGACAAGAATGCCTAGATCAGTGCTGAAGAATGAGTTAAACTGTACAGAGAACGGTACGCATATTATGACAGCAATGAACAAAAGAAAAACAGTATGAAATAACAAAGCGGAGATATTTATAACATCCATGCTCGAGCCGTTTGAACCCAGTTCCTCACACACCATCGACTGGCGCCTAAAGGACCATGCTATGGACGCCGGCACATGGTCTTATAAACTGGCGAGAATAAAATTACGCGAATATGGAACAGCTGTGAAATGTGTTAGCGAAAGAAAGTATGACAGGTTTCTGGTCTGTTCATACTAAAAATATTAGTTCTCTTTCTCGGCCTGTAAATGTCAATGGCAATTATAAATCATAATTCAAATGATGTCTCTGATGGTACACAAATTAGCTATTACAATGGAACCGTAAGATCTCAAGGGCATTGTTTTCCTCTACCTCAACAAGCCACGCGAGCGGCTGAGGGCTATCGTTTGTCGGAGGAATGACGTAATTTGTAACTTATCCGTGTAATTTTAAACAAAATTACTCTGCAATGAAAAGCTTCTGCTTAGCCGTCGACTTACCGTACATTTTAGGTAACTAAATTCACAAGAATGTAATATGTGCTCAATAATATGTTGTTAGTTACCTAAAGCTCCAAGGCGGTAGTTGATTGTCACGAGGATGACATCTTCAGCAACCAGGAAGTCAGGTCCGTACATGTCCGTGTTTCCTGATCCCAGGATAAACGCTCCTCCGTGGATCCACACCATCACTGCCTTCGGTGTTGTAGCAGGCCACTGTTCAATAAAATAACACAGTTTTAACCTAATCATAAGGATCGTTAAACACAAAATATGACCCCTATTTAAGAAAAAAATTAGGTAATTACCTTAGGTTCCTAAGTATCTCTACATTTCTTGCTTGCGTAGCATATCGAATTCAAATTTCAATTTGTACATGAATTGTTTCTTACAGCATAAAATATTTTTAAACGTTGCGAACAAAAAAAAATCAATTCACTCCTCCCAATGGTACACAAATATAACAAATTGTTTTTTTTTTTTACTATACCACACAGCTTAGCACCAACTAATGGATTATAGTATTCCAATGGCAGTAAGCTCAAAACTACTAAATGTTTAACTCTTCGCTTAGCATTTTTTAATATGAAATAGTAAAGTTTGTCATAAGCTACCACTTTTTAGTTCAACATAGGTATATCTGACGTGTGGATACTGTGGGACGAGTAATTTAACATAATTTACTAACTAATTTTGTTAATTATTCCACACGTCACATTAATTTACTTTACCTCTGTCCGAAGTACAACTTATAAAAACTAAAATGAATAAAATTTCATAATTATTTCAATATAGCGCATAACAAGTAAATAAAACAAAACACACAACTCAAAATATTGAGATTCCTTCTTGTAAGGTGTGTACTTTATGTTGGATAACTCCCCCAAACTGTCCCAACTAACCTATGAGGTCTAGGAAGTGTAAACCAATAGGGTAAACCGATCAAGACAGCTCCCAGATCAGTAAAGCAAAAAAAAAAAGGAGAAGACAGTACTAACGTGGATATCAGTTGTTGACCAGTTCTCCTCACAAAGGTCAGAGAAAAGGGCCGAGTCTCCTCTCACCAACACTTCATAAAACATTTAAGAAATACCAGGTGTTTACAGTACACAAAAAAATATTAACGAAATATCCTTTGAATTTTAACCTCATAATAATGAATTAGGTCTCGTAAAGAAAATTTTAATAAGAATTCGAAAAATATTTTCTTTTAATACTCTGAAACAACAACAATAAACATCTTAGCACATTGAGTATTTCGTATATGTAGACATGACATATAAACTAAAAAAGCGAACATGGCATATTTATGTCATAATACAATTATTAAACTAGGGGATCCCTGATTTTTACATTAATGAAATTACATTTTTAACTTTATATTTTAACAAAGTTTATTTTATAATTTTAAATTTTGCAGAGGTTGTAATCTAATCAGAACCAGACGTTTTTCATTTACAAAAATAATACGCTTTGTAGTAGTGCTGTATGACATAAAGTAGCTGGGATGAGAAAACAATAATGAAATAGGCTGGACTTTCAGAACTATCCTGCATGGGGATACTCTTGCCACCGTCTATAGATGGTTACTTCTACATCAGAAGATGTAGCCAAGTCCCTCAACATTTACTGGGTTGCTTCTACATAGCAAACAGGTGAAACCGTTTGGCGAGAAGCGCTATACTTAAAAATAATCAAAACTGTACTTTAAAATATGAACGACTTAAACACATAATGACACTAGAGAGCAAAAATAATACATTGAAAGAATAAACACACCCTAGGCGGAAATAAAGTCGGATTACGACATATAAGAACGATAAAAAAACTCGAAATAGTTTGACCAATGTTCACGCCATGATGAGCAAGATTCACCGAGGTCGAGAGAAAATCGTGCCTAAAGATTATAGGCCGGCATAGAATCATAGATACTTGATGCTACCAATTAGATTTACATTTAAGTTAATTATCTGGTGTGTACAGAACAGTACCATGCAACTTAAAATTTTAAAACACGCACTTGTTTTTAAAATACAAAGCATTTTACAATAATGTTATGTTATGTTTAAAAACAGAAATTTTTAAAGGTTCACTTCAGACAAACATGATTAGATCATGTTGGTGAAAAGCATTACACAAAATAGGTCTTTAATAATAGAGTACAGCACATAGTTAACTGCCTGAAATTTTTTTATAAAAAAATAAAACCAATTACTGTTACTAAAATTTCGTAAAACTGAACAAAATAAGTAGAGCTCGGAAGGAGTAACTTTAAAAAAAAATAGTTAGTTACTTCTATGAATAGACAAATTAGACAAAGTAACACAAAGTAAAACAAAATTAGCATGTGTCAACAAACGGCACAGGTGCAACACAAAGTTATTGGCCCAACATAACCTATCTTGCTTTATGGCTAGTACGCGTAAAGCATCAAAAGCCTACAAAGATTCTATTCACACTGAATTATACTCGAGTAATCAAGTTTTACAGTTACAAATCTTAAATAGTGTTTGCATTGAAATGACTAAAACTGTATTACCATACAGCTTTAACGTTTTATAAATCCATTAGAATGTTTATACGTGCATTTCCAATTACTCTAAAACAAAGCATATAATTACGAATTAAAAGTAGTAACTGCACAATCACAAATAAAAATGAGATACTATGAGGCTAGCGAGTTAATCGAAAAGTAAATTTAATTAAACTTAAATTTAAGAATTAATCAAAAATTTGTATTATAACTTAAAACCAAAATGTTTAAAGGACGCAACAAAATATGGCGAAAAGTAAATTCAGTATTTAAGTACTGTGCTTTAAAAATGCTCATGTCGTTCTGTTTTATTTTGTTACTACAAATTGAAGTTCAAAAAGTGAAAATAAATGTAACACTTAGAATAGACAATCTAAATAAGTGTTTTGGGCATATCCAGCAAGCAAATGGTATGTCACAGAAAACCAGAGAATACACACAAACAAACAGACAAGCAAACAAACAACAGGACTTTGTTTGCAACTGGCAAACATATGAAAACATAAACAATTCCACAAGGAATTCAGTCAATGAGTTACAAGAAAACTGACAACAAATGAGCTCCCAAGCACCAAATAATAAAGCAAGGAAAAATAAATATGTATTTCACAAACAAATTCCGTCAGTAAGATCCAAACCAGAGACAAATATATATATATATATATATATATATATATATATATATATAATAACAGCAACAAACACACAAAACAAAACATACGCCAAAAAATTGGCTGTAGACAGACATCACTAGTGAACATTTGAAAGGATACAAAACGAATTGCAACAAGAAGCAATTCCCTACGAGTGCAACACAAAGACGACTTTTTTTCTTGTTTTTGACAAGTAGTTTTTTAATCTATAAAAAAAATGTTGATTAAAATGAATGGAAACCACGTTTCGAACAATTACAATGATATTTCTACCGTTGTTATTAATGCCAGAAGGATGATTCAACAAATTGCAAACAAACACTGTTAACAACTTGGTTTACATAAACTCTGTACGAAAAATTGGTCCTTAATATCACGTAGTTTCTTATTTACGTACACAAACTAAATTCCCAAGTCTCTTATTTTAAGGGTACGTACCTACCTCAATAAAGGATTTAGCCATAAGTCTCCACATGTATTCGTCATATTTTGTCATCAGGAATCACCTTCCAAAATCTGTTGGTCTTACTAAATATCACCCGATTATGTGTGTTGGTGTGTGAGCGCGCGCGTGTGTGTGAGTGTGTCCAACAATTTTACGTTTGTTATGTCAAGTAAGAGTAGAACCATATTTGGACAGCACGGGATTAGAACCTACACCTAAAATATGATGTGCAGTACATAGATATAGACCGTTCACAATAAAGTGAGCACTGCATTAATTTTTCTTTCAGCCTTATTGCTGCCATCTTTACTATTTTTAATATGAAAACTTCCATGTAACTAAAAACCAGTGTAAAAGTTTCAACACACTCAAAAGTAAATGTCTACTGGCCAAATAAAACATATTTTAAATTATTTAAAAATTCTACTGAGTGTTCATTTTATAGTGAACAGCCTATAGTAAGATATATGTGTAGCACAAGGGCAGTCTTACTCTCTGCTCCGGTATCAAATTGTGCATGTAAAAAGTCACCGTACATTTTGCTACTAACAACTTCGTCTCCAATTTGTCTCAGGAGCTCAGGAGTCACAAGCCAAAATAAAAGTAAGTCCAACATATATTTTCAATTTGTACGTTTAGTGAATTAGTTTTGGGAAAAATTCTACCTTGCAGGTCTACACTAAAACACACTTCCATTAACAAAAATAAATTAATAAACTGCTTCATCCTTAATTGCTCAGACAATATTGAGAATGCCGATACTTTAACAATTTTTTTTCTGTAGCCAGAGAAAGAAATAGTATTTCAATGTAGATGTCCACAGTCGTATGACAGCCACTATACTTACTTTACGGATATACTGGAAACATATATCCGAAATTTTATTTCGAAAGAAGATCTTACTGCATTCCTTTCTGACACATCAAGTGTATTCAAAGTCATATTATCAGCTGCAATATGCCACGACTTACTTGTGGAGTGTAGACATTTAAGAACAGGCAGTTCTCGTCGCCGACCAGCTTCTTAGAAACAAAGTCTATCTGTGGAGCAACTGCACCTTCCACTGTGGCGTCTCTCGTACCAGTCCATGGCTCTGGATCTTCAGGCGGCTGCAACAAACACTCATGCACTAAGCCTACCATTGAGTTCTGTTCGCACAGAAATATTATTTCCAGTCAAACCAATATACTTATTTGGCTTTCTATTTCCTACTCTCTCTCTAACGACCGTGATATTCCTCACCGACGCCAGCGACAAAAGTACGATGTACTCATTGGGTAATTCCCAATATAAATTCAAGAATAATAGAAATATGAGAAGCAATTCCTGTGTTACTATGTATGTGTGTTTCAATCAGTCTGCCCTTGTTAGACTTCATCCTGAAGTTACTGAAAAAAAAAAACATACCGTAAACCGGGGTTACTTTGACCATGTGGGGTAGCTTTGACCACTCAAAATTTTGGTTTTTATGTCGTTTAGGGATAAAAGTTTCAAACATTAACTGTAAGGATTAAAGAAATTGTTAAAAATACTCGGCTCAGATTATCTGTTTATTTACAGGTAAACCCAAAATCTTTACCACATTTAATCCACCTACACAAAGTCATGTTACAAATAAACTAATTTGTTTATATTAAAGTTGTAGTTGCTAAAATTGTGCTTTCTGTACCATCTCAAGAACAACAAATCACATTTTAAGTATCATTTGTAAGCAGCTGCCTACAGCCACACTAATTAAGGTGGTTACAGTATAATTGTAAAATTTAAAAACAATCATCAACTTATGTTCAAACAATATTTATTTATTTGATGTAGACTTATTTATCACTATACAACTTTTATTAAGTTTGTTAAATTAATTTTTATTTGTTTTTAAATAATTTTAATGGGATTCTGGAACCTTATCACATCGTAGTCTTCTGATAATTCAGTCTGAAACGAAAATAGAACATTTATGATGCCTTTCTGTGTGAGTTAACGCCGAGCTGTTTGATTTAATTCGACTAACTTAAACTAATAATGCAAGTATAATTTTTCAGATTGACACTGATGTATAGGCATTGCACTAGACATTGCAATGGACCCCTTGCATGAAATTTTAAATACGGTGAAATGTATGTCATGTTGTTAACAATGTAGAAATATGAAGATACCAAACATAATTTTTCTTCTAAACATTTTAGTTTAGGAATGGGAAGCAAGCAAAGTTCGGGGAAGCAGCAGGCGACCGAAAACGTATTTTGATTGGTCCACGTCACAAGCCATACGGCCAGCACTGGTCATATAAATGCTTAAGGTAGCACGGCGCTAAGTGGGTAAAGTGTAGCGTAATAGTTACGGTACTAGGCTACTATTTTTAAGGATCCGGGTTCAAACCCACGTATTTCATGTATTTTTTAATATAATACTATTAGATAGTTTTACAAGTGACTGATAGAAAAATGTTTATTAATTTTTTTAAACCATCTATATTCCATTTTCGCAACCATATTAATACGATGTCTGAAATTGCATATTTGCGCGGAAGAAACAGCGATTTAAATTGAATGTGAATCGCGAAAGTGATTTTTTAATGTGATCTAGTAGGATAGTGTACCTACATTGAAATAATAGGTCATATATGGTTAAACTTGCATTTAGACTAAATGTGTTTATTTTGTGCGTGTTCAATCACTCGTTTCTTCACGTATTACGTAATGAACACGTCATTGGTGGCAAATAGTACTGCAGTAGGCTTATGTTATACTGATATACAACATAAATAACATGTTTTTGCGGTACGTTACACCAAAATCACACAATAGCACAGAAGTATTTTGTGCTGTATAAATGTATGTATTGCATATGAACCTTACATCCGTAATGAAATACAAAATACTATTAATTATATAAGATAAAATTTGGATAAAGAATCGACGGTTCCATGCAATATCCAATATCAGCCTAGAGAGTAACCACTGCACCATCGTGGCCGACACTTGGTGTGGTTCTATTGTAAAGTAAATATACGGGTATTAAATAATTAAATATAGTATTGGTTTGCGCCAGTAAACAGGTTTATTTAATGTATTATTGCATATTAAAGTGCTCGATATTGCTTGATATTGTGCGATATAACAATTTGCGTAAAATTTTATAAAACCTCCGACTCGAATAAATTTGAAATATAACATTTGTTACAATTTATGATTAACTACATACGTATAACCAAACGAACCACCGTAACAAACTTAAAAATCGTTATTTATTGACCAAGCGTAGTCTGGTATTCCGCTGGAGTGCGACAGCAGTCAGCTAGCTTGCCAAGACTCCGTGTGTACTATGGCTTGTGACGTCACTGCGCGTTTCCGCGGGCGTTTTAAAAGCGCGAACTTTAAGTAGCTGTAGTTACCTCAAATCGACTTCAAATTTAAAATTTTCAACACACATAGATTTCCTTTTATATGCACGTAGTGTGGATGTTCTCATTGAAATTCACTTGAGGGGTCCATTGTCTCAACAAAACTGTGTCTTTGCAAAGTTCGAGAAAAACCTATTTGTAAAAGTATAGTAAAATTATAACAGGTTAGACTAGTACCTTCAGATGCTAGGTAACACGCAAAGTTAATAATTATGAGCTTTCAAAAATATTGTATGTCACGTCGCGCTTTATAATCGAAGTTTCTGCCTGTGCAGTGCTGCGGTCTAAGGTGTGAACTCTGAACTATCAGCAGTAGACTGGTTTTCTTCTGCAATGAAAGCTGTAAATACAGCGACTCAAAGAAGGTGTTGGGGGAGGGTTGGAGCTGATATTATCGTCATGTCTGTAGTAGAAACTGGTCTTGTCACTCAGGAGGATGTCACTTTGCAGCTATAATGTTACCAGCTGCACTGCCCTACTACTCGTGTAGGTTTGTGTCCTGCTCCAAGGAATGGAAAATTAGATAAATGTACCGAAGTATTGTTTATTTCGCGCCGCTACCACTGGGAGCACTGCAAGCACTATCTTTTGTCGTCACTTCCATGAGGGGGTACTCATAGTTTGTCTCAAAATCATTTATATCCTAATCTTAGGACAAACACCTTTAGATCAAACGATTTTAGATTACATGATTTTTTGGACCAATTCCTTTAAGGTGAAAGAAATTTTGACAAACGACTTTAGGACAAATGTTTCTAGGATAAATTATTTTATAACAAACGATTTCAGGATAAACAGAATTAGGACATGACTTTAGGATAAACGACTTTAAGACAAACGAAGCCCGAGCTAAGAAACTATAAAACATGTGTTCAGGAAAAACGAAATTAGGACAAACGCTGGGCCCTCATCGAGGCGAGTGTGATTTTCTGAGTTTTGAAATGATGAAGAAATGTCAGCACAGAATTTCAATTCGTGATCAATGTATATATACAGGGCTTAAGGAAATTAACAGTCCAAACTTCGGGAGATAATTCCTCATGAAAAAGTATGCCGACACTATACGTGATACTTAAGAAAAGTGAATATTAAGGAATGGAAATTAGAAATCATATTTTATCATAATACCATAAACGCTTAGATGTTTCTGTAGGTGATGCTAAGTGTTATTGAGATGTTTAAACTGTATAAAATTCAACCTTTAAACCTCCCCCTTTCGTGGAAATAATAAGGGTGGCCAAACTCAAATTGTAAAAAATTACTTCGCCATCTGGTTATGAACATTTCATGTAGTCTACTCGAGCAGGATACCGTAAGGAACAAGGAAGGTCCTCATGTTGCAAGCTCCTAGAGTGAATCGTCTACAAGACAAATGCACACAACTGTTGCCGTGACAATAATGAAACGCCTGGTACGTAGGCAAAATGTGGTACTTTTGCCACGAAATTACTGGTTTGAACGTACGTCGTGCTCTAAAAAAAAAAATGCACGTGTGGTACTGTTTCTTAAAAACCGGTTGCAAAAGCAATCCAATTAAAATGTAACAAAATAGGCTCGATTCGGTAAATGAGCTGACAAATGTAGTATTACATCATTTTTACAATATGTATTTTCAAAGTGAAAAACAAATACATTTTATAAAAAAAAATTATATTCCTTTTGGTGCAGTCTGTAAATATTACAATCGTGTTGAAAATGTCTCATTAATTTCACAACATGTCAGAAACGGAGCGCTATGCTGCCCAAAACAACTACCTACGATCGCAAAATCATATTTACGAAGAATTCGCTTTTGTTACTCAGCGAAATAATAAATAAAACAATTACAAACATATTTTAATTAATTAATAATTGACGAAAGGATTGTAATGAAGTATAAAAAATTGAAGGATTTTTTCCAAATAAATATAACACGCTGTAAAAACGTGCAAAACAAAATTTGTTGCTATATTTATCATGTCGCAACTAAAATTTTATTTTAATGTTTCACTGGATTTTGCGACATGCTTTTAAACTATGTGACAGGTTGCATTTTCTGAAAGCACGGTACATGTACAAATCAGCAATTCATTGCCGGAAGTACAAATTTTGCCTACGTATCAGACGTTCTATTATTGTCAAAGACACAGTTGAAAACCGTTCATTCCAGGAGATTGCAACAAGAGAACCTAGTTTTATTCCTTACTGTATATTGTGCGAATAGAAAACATGAAATATTCACAGAAACGAGACAGTAAAGTAGTTTTATGCAATTTGAGTTTTGTCCCTTTTTATTTTAATAAAAGGGGAAGATTTGAAGGTTGAATATTTAAGCAGTTTAAAGATCCCCATAACACTTTACATCACCTACATAATTGTATTTAAACTACTTGTCGTTTTTTATTTCGACAAAATACAATTTTCAAATATATTTTCTAGGACTCGTACCTCCCTTAATATTAATTTATCTTGAAAGTTTTCCATACAACGTCGGCTTATTTTTCATGGTGAGTAATCTCCCGAAGTTTGGGCTGTTAATTTCCATGTAGCCAGTATGTACAAAGTGATCGCCAATAGTTAGAAACGCATACTATTTGAAGAAAATAAGATGAAAGGAAACATAATTCATTCTATTAGTTGGAAGACGTTTTATTCATGAATGCAAAATTTCAAGTTCTATTCAATGGAAAACATGTATTATTTAACGTATTTGTGTTTACCAGGTAATATATTTGGTGTTTGAAATTAATTGAATGCATGATTTCGAATGTTACTGTCGCTCGTAGCTTAGAATAAAGTATATTTAGAAATAATTGGCATTCACTTTGTGTACATCAACAAGTAAATGTGTACACTTACTAGTAAATGCACTTGAATCGATAGGCTACACGCGATGTCTTGTGAAGATCGTATATAAATTTATGTCATATTGGAGAAATGTGTCCCTCAGAGGTTTTCAGGGCCAGGAGAGACCCAACATGAGCAAGATATAATGAGATGCTAGGTTAAGAATCTAGAAGTTCATTTTACTCATATTAGAGACTCTTGCTGATGGCATATTCAGCCAATGATGTCTATTGCTTTTTCTTATTTCTTGTAGACCTACATCTATGAAAGAAAAAACGTTTCTTTGAATGATATTTCTGTTCAACCATCTTTACCCATAAAATAACTTGCTAGACCTTAATTGATTCAATCATCTATACAAATAATCGTAATAACTAAATGTTTGTATTATTCACAATTTAAAAATGTCATAATTCATGTAACATAAGCGTGGTTGTTCAGATTGTATAGAAGTTTATGAGGCCGTAATGTATTTGTAAAATATAAACACTTCAACATAATGATATTGTTTCATTAAAAAGTATACAAAGATAAACAGAGGAGTTATTATAAGTTTGTTAGTGTATTCATCAAATAAACAATTTCGCTGTAATGTGCTGAAACTTTTTAAGAATATTATTGTTTTTAACGTTTGACATCCTGCATGCATACATAACCTACAAAGTTCACCAACATATCATAAAGAAGTAGAGCAAGTACTGGAACGTAATCTGGGGTAAAGATATATATATATATATATATATATATATATATATATATATATATATATATATATATATCCTTCAGTCACAAAAACTAATTTATATTAAATTTTTGTAAGTGAGTAACTGTGAAAAGGAACAATTAATTTAGACAAATATTTCACTTTATATTCAATCACTCAATTTCACAAACATTTATTTCATTGAATCAAAATACAAGTACATCCACGAGGATGTAACGATGTAAGCATTTACCTTAATATTTCAACTACCTTCATTATCAAGCATATACCTGACTACTTATAGATCATGACTATTTGTCATAGGGATAAAGTGAGCACTAAAAATTTTTCCTTTGAAAAATATCACTAGCCGTTACTGCATATAATTTAACATTAACTATAGTCGCCTTAATGATTGTATGTGCAGCGAAATTATGCGATATAGTTCCGTGTGTTTTCTTATTGAAGTACAACAAAACAGAAACAAAATCAACCGAAATCGACAAAATTGTGTTTTATATAATTATTTAACCTTATTTATTAATCTGTATCGATTCATACAGATTGCACAGTTCCCTCACACGTGTAAACTTCAAGTGACGAGTCCAGAGATGTTAGACAATTCCCCTATTTAGCTGTTACGCGCGAAAATATACTAATTCGATGAAAATTCAACTTTAGCAGGGCTTTTTAAGTGCTCACTTTATTCCGTACCGCATATACAAACGCAAGGCAAAACTATTTGTTTTCTTGAAAAACAATTCTTTCCTAATATAAATATGTATTTTAAATTAATTACTGTATTGCTAGGAATATATTTGAAATGTTAGATTACTCAATGGAAAGTACATGCTAAATATGTGAGTTTCAAGTGGGGAAACAATCATACCCCCACACAGAAATACCTCGTCGTAATAATGCAGAATACCAATCCATTTCCTTCTTACTGGAACAGAGCTCCAAACTCAAGTACTTATCTGATTGGCAAGACATCTCAGGAGCAGCTTCTTGATTTGTCAAGTCGCTGCCCCTGTATTTAAACTACTTAACCCTCCTTACACACTTCCTTCTAACACTACCTGCACAGAGGTCAGTTTAAGACCGAGTGTCAAATAAGAAGTGTGCACACTCTCACTAGACAATGTCACTCTCGCCCACTCTGGTTCACTATTCAATCAAATTGGTACAGCAACCGTCGTATGCACTCTCGAAGCACAGTAACGGAGCGAATAACTATCTGAAATATTTCTGAGGTTATTGTTTAATTACTTATCATAACAATTTTTGTGCGGTTAGTCTGTTTCCGATATTATTAACTAATAGGTCCTACAGCATAACATAATAACATAGCATTACTTGTGTATGACTGCAACGGACAAACGTCCATACACTTAAGAAATTATTCTTGCATGCATGAAACACTAGCTATCCCCTGATACTTAAAAAAATTCTCCGTGCACTGTCACGTCGGTTCTCTCGATTTTGAATAAAAAAAAAAGATGTCTTCCCGCAGATTGGGCGAGAGTGGGCAGCAAGGGAGCATCGTCGCTCACTCTTCCATTTTGTCAACTCTCCCTCGAAGTTGGGACAGCAAAGAGTACACTTTGTGACGTCAAGAGGGTGTGTGAGAGTGCTGTCTGGGCTATTTGAGACACAGCCTTAGTATTTTTGTTTGCACGACTTCCACTCGTGGCGCGACGGGACCAATTCAGTTTGGCGCAACACCACCTAGGATAGCAATAGCAGCGCTGCCTGGTGAGGATTCTGGCAACCACTCCTTCGCCGTGAGTCTCGTCCTAGATCATAACTGCACATAGTAGAGTAGAGACGTAATATTGTCGGATGGTGTCGGTACTCCAAGACGGCCGGTTGAACGGTGCTCGCCCAGATGTTCCAGAATACGAGGTAGACGCGGACATATTGAACGTAAAAATATTGGATCAGGTAGACAACGGGAAGTGAGAAGACCTGTCTCAAACGTAAAAGTATATAATTTCCATCTATAATTAGTTACAGTAGCCCTACTTCATTTTTAATTTGTCTTGTTTTAACATTGTCATGCCACAAGAACTGCAGTGTTTAATTCATTGTTTAAAACATTCATTAAGTATGTTGTAAGGATTGTTATCAGTTGGACAGTTAGGCATATGTAACAGTATCACATTACGGTAAAATGAACATCTTCAACAATAATTAATTTAAAAAAAAGAGGTTGTTATCTTGGAAAAGGTCTTGACTTAAAATTAAAAGTTTGCAACATTGTGTTGTTTAATCACCGTCTAGTAACGAAGATATAAGTTAGGTAAATGTTTACAATATTATGTATACTTTGGGAAAAAATTTTGTAAACATTTTTAGGTATGCACTTTATAGGGATGCGTTTGCCATTTTAACAGTACTGATAATTTGTCTATATTTTTTGAACACAGCAGGATATAGGAAAACCAGTACAGCTGGATACTGTACTTCAGTGCATCCAGGGATAGGAACACACGTGAAGGCAGAAATTGGCATGTCCTTACAGCCAGAATTTGAAGTGCCTGTACAACCTGATATTATTGCCAGCTACTCTGCCCCTAATAGAGACACATCTGTTCCTGCTTCTGGAAAGTTTAAATGCAAACTTCAATTTAAGTGCAGCTCATTAGGTACAGCAATACAGTGGGATTATTTTTTTACTTATATGCTTTTAGAAGGAGCAGGATAGTTCTTCGTAAAATGCTGTAATTTTGAAAATAAATTTACATTGTTTATGCAGCAAATAGGACCGGGAATAATTATGGTGAATATCGATTATAGCTATTCATTGTATACCGGCCAAACTTGATTTTAAATGTCTAGTTTATTGATGAAAATGTTTCTATAGCGGTTAGAAATAGTCGTATATAAAGAAAATTTTTTGCTATGTTAGTTTAGTTAACCTACCATATGTTAACCTGACTAACATAACAAAAAAATTTCCTTACGTAGGATTACTTCTAACCAATGTGGAAATATTTTTCGTTAGTAAATTATACTTGTAAAATCAATATTTTGACCAGTATAGAATGAGTACCTACTGTTGATATTTACCCTGCTAGAAACTGTAAATGTTTTTTAATGTACAATATTTCTATTTACTTCAACTTGTGTCTATACTGAAAATTTCTCTAATGCTATGTAAGTCTAGTTACCAGAGTTTATCTCAGTAAGAATTCAAGTAACCGATAAAAAAAATGTTTTCAAATATTTATATTATGAATGTATTAGAATACTCATAGTTAAATTGGGAAATAACTTATCGTAAGAGGGAGTGGTAACATCCGATAGTCCACACGGATGAGTGCTGGCGCCCTTGTTTATAAAAAATGTCAAATGACACGGATGTGGGGTGAGCAGAAAAATAAGATTGTTAGCCGATGACTGTTTTAAATGCAGAGGTGAGTGGAGAGAGAAAGTCGCAGGATGACCTTGAAAGTAGGATACGCGAGAATTACAAAGAATGTTAGGTTTACTATGAAGTAGTGTATGAGTACGTGTATGTGTGTAAATTATATATATATATATATATATATATATATATATATATATATATATATACACATACACACACGTGTGTGTATGTGTGAGCTTGCGTGAAGGGCAGAAGATAGAGGAAACTTCAAAATACAATTACCTAGGCATTATGTTGCAGGGTAACTTAACATGAAGAGAGATGGTAGAGAGAGTAGTGTCTAAAGGAAGGAGGACTCTAGGTATACAGGGAAGTGTATTGAAGGGTGTTAGTAGTGCAGTGAAGGAAGAGGCGTATGTGAGTGACGATGGTGAATGGAAAGGTAGACTGGGGTAAGTTAAGCTAGCTGTTAACTGAAGCAGAGATTATTGAGTAAGACGAAATAACAGTGAGATAATCCAGGTGATGAGGAACAAAACAGAACAGGGTAGGCAATCAATGCTTAGAAGGTTGGTGAGCGAGTGGTATTTACTTTCTGAGGAGTTGGTGACTGTCTGTGATGGTTTTTTTTTTTTTTTTGGAAAGTTTAGTAGGGGATTGGTAGAGAATTGAGGAGGAGGTTACAGCTTGCCCCCAAGCGATTGCATAATTGCGAGTTGCTGTTATTGTTATAAATGTTTCGTATACGTACTGTTTTTAAATTACGAACATATTAGAATATTCATAGTAAAATGTTTCATATACGTATTGTTGGTACATTTAGCCTAAAATTAATGAAGCAAAATCCTGTTGCGAAACATTTTAAGAAATATATAGAGTTAATGGTAACTCACAGTGGGTAAAATCTGATGCAATGCATACATTTGAAGATTGTAGCATAAAATTAATGTCCATATGCATACATCAATCTCAATTAGAATTTTTTTTTCCGAATATTTTTGTACCTGGTGTTTCCACAAAAGTTTTTGTTTTAGATTGATTATAGTATAATTTTATCTTTAACTTCTGTTCGTCTGCTTTCGCTTAACATCTTTAGACAAGGTATTCTTGTGCGTAATGACAATTCGCTATCTAAGGAAACTGAATCTACGTTAAGGTAAGGATTAATAATCATGTAGGAATAATCATGAGACGAATATCTATATAAATTACGTAACAGACTTTTTATCCAAAGTTATGTTAAAATTTTATAAATTCTTACTTTGTTTAAAAAGGAAGGGATTTAATATTTTCGGCGTATGGAAATACCGAAAATGGTTTTGATTGCATGATATAATGACCAGTAAAATATTTATTTTTTCCTATTGACGTCATCTCCATAACGTTTTAAGAAGTATTTGTGTCGGAGATTTACTGTAATATTAGTAGTAATATTTGCATGAAATAAAATTAGAGACTCGAAAGGAAAACTAATTACAATATACAACGGCAACCTTATAGGCGAAGAAAGTTTGCAGTTTTTGTGAAATATGACTTACTTTTATGTTAATGTTGACCTACGCTATTTGGTCAATCAGTAGTACAGCTATGTCAGTCAGTGCTTCAAATGTAAAAAAAAATGGGATAAAGTAAGCATACAATTATGTGTTAAACAATTTCTTACAAACCGAATTTCTAAATGAAAGCGACTGCACATCCAGATATATATTTTTTCAGCGCGTAAATGAACACTTACTACTCGACCACGACAACTAGTCCTTCCGTGAGGGGAAGAAGCGTGACGCTAGTAGTAAGTAGACACGTCACAGGGAGGGGAATTGTACTGTCCCTGACATGAGTTCATGGCACAAGGTCAGTGGAGACGTAGAGCGGCGAAAACCGAGCCAGCTGCCTGTGCCACAGTATTATGGCCGGTGCTGTGGTACGCCACACCAGTCTTGTGCGGTCGTCAAGGAAAACGCAGCGGTATTTCGCATTTTTCCCGCGGGACAAGTTATTGTGGTCGAGTATTAAATTTCAATTACAGTTACATTTTTGGAGATACAAAAAATCTTGCAACAGCTCTACAGGGATCAGAAACTATTAATCAGTTTAATTGAATATTAGTGGTTTATGTTCTTTTTATTAAATGCTAATTTGTTTCTTACGAATTTTTTATGTTTAGCATAATAACACTTTATTTTTACTAGCCAAGTTCAGCATCAAAAAGTGAATGTAAGGAATATTAACGATCGTGGCTGTGTAATAAATTCATAGAGATTTTTATAAATATCTGTAACTAAGAAAATATTGTTAATTTTTTGAGTACTCTACGCGGCCATTCAAGCTTCTTTCTAAAATATGCAATTCACAGTATGTATATCTTAGGACGGTAGAGTCAGCTGTAAATAAATAAGACTGACCTTGAACCTAAGATGACCTACTGGAGGCTTGGCATAAGGTATGCCTTGGAAACTATAGTAAGTGACCCCATTAGAAGTGGAGATCACTCGCTTGCCTCGCAGTCTGCCCTGACGAATGTCCACTGTCACGAACTGCGACATCTGTAACATATACATGAAGTTCCCAACCAGAATTTCAACAATTGTATTGCCTCTATGTACGGAACGCACGCTAGATTTTAGCAATTCTATCAGCTATGTCTTCTAATGTTAATCTTAGCAGTTTACGCGAGCTTTAGTCATAATTCTGTCATAAAATGTATATGTAGTTCAGTTTAAGGCGACCGCCACCCAAGCTACGGGGTGATGTGCAAAGCTTCGGGCGACACAAGTTTATTAGAATAACTCTCATCGTACGTGAGTGATGCCTTGTTAGGAATAGTTTCAGTTCCACCACTTATGCCTACAACTTATTTTCTCTTTGCTTAAAATGGCGATAAATTTTGTTTTCGGGGTCATTTTAGGTTATGAATCTATTGGACAGAATATTTGAAACGGCAAAGACCTGTGCAATAAACCTTTAGTCTTTAATAATTATTCTTCAAATGGTTGGCTTATCACTGAACGTCTCATAGTTGTCGGCGAGAAGACTACACGACAGTTGAGTGACTGCGCTTAGAGGCCAGGGTGAGGCATGATGCGCATTCTGTG
This sequence comes from Medauroidea extradentata, assembly GCA_003012365.1. Classification (NCBI taxonomy): domain Eukaryota; kingdom Metazoa; phylum Arthropoda; class Insecta; order Phasmatodea; family Phasmatidae; genus Medauroidea; species Medauroidea extradentata. The sequence goes on from PNEQ01056606.1 coordinate 26,379, forward strand.
TCGCCCTTACTGCTTCCACCCTGCTAGGCTTGGAACACGCAATATGTTTACCCAGGCGGCCAACTTAAGCACTATTGGAAAAACTGGCCAATGCCATGTGTGTTTGACGAAAACAGCTACGATCATACTAAACAATGTGACAACATCATGCAGGAATGTCATGTTTCTTCATAACAATTACCGGCGCAGAGAGAACCCAAGATTATTTGCTATTGTTCGTTATTTTACAACCCTAAAATAAACTTTGTTTGGATGTTTGCTAAATTGTGTTCGATGCCACCACGTTAGCCATAAACTTTTCTATCCCAAATGATAATTCTTTATACTGGTAGTGAGAAAAATGTGCACATATAGACCACTCACAAATTAAACAAGTATTAGTTTGGAAGGCAAATCCTTACGAAAAATGAAGAACAGCAGCACATTGGAACGTACAGGCTAGTTCAACTAGATAGTTTAATATCTGTCCCCCAAATTAAAGTTTAAAATTTGTATTAAGAAGCGGTGAATAAAAACATGATGTTTTAAACACTGTCAGGTTTTAACGAGATCTAAAAATATGTGTTTTTAACCATATGCTATCAGACAAACAATAGGAGTTGCCACGCTCTAATTGCATTCAATTTCATCGGAATTTTGAGAAGTAGACATTTGGTGCGTTTATTATACTTGTATCCTACCGTTCATAAAGTGTACTGTCATTTCTAGTTATAGCCAGCGGCTGTAGTTTCGTTCAAAACACATACAAAATATTCAGTCACGACGTGACATGTAGACAACACTTCATAAGATAAAAAGTATGATTGCAAGGAGACAGCCAGTGTGTTTAACTGATGTTTCCTACATACCATGTATGACGTTCGTTTTGTTATTATTTAATAAATTTATATTTTTTAAACTGTTTCTGAGGGTGTTTGGTCGTCTATTGTTGCTGTGTGCAAGTTCTGGATACTATGATACTAGATAATGAAAAAGTTGGAAGTCTTTTTTCTCGGGTAGCACGTCGTCGCTGTCCTCTCGGGGCGGACCGATACTGATGTCGATTTGTCGGTATGGCTCTTAAGCAATCCAGTCGCGCGCATGGAGACCCCGACAACTAAACAGAATATTGAATGCCTCGCAGTCACTGTCTCTCTCCAATTACTAAGCAGAGGTGTCTCGGCCCGACATATTTTGTGACTCGGCGAAATTTTAATGGCGTCCCGACGCCTAAAACAACGACGATGATGGTGCCTCGGCCCTTAATACTCAGCGTATCGACGCCTAACTTCGACGCCTGACGATGGCACTCTGCCCTACCGTCGCCGCGACTCTCCGACGACCTCCTCGACTGACAACGTCCGTCCCGGACCGACGCCGGCTCGCTTCTCCCCCTTATTTGCGGCAAAACCCCCCGTCACTTGGCCAGCAAGCTCCGGTTCGTTTTGGGCCAATCAGGAGTCAGCTTAGACCCGATGGCCCCGCCTCTCGAGGACAACAATTCCGGCCAGAACCGTATTTATTATATCATTTCTTAATTTCTCGTCGCTATTTACATTCAGTTACATAAAATGGTTCATTTACTTGTTCACATTTAGGATTTCTTAATTACTACGCATAACTATAACACAGTAACAACTAGCAAAGACATTGGCTGGACCCCTCCCCTCGTGACCAGCTAGGGAGGTTGTTCGAGCGGGGGTGGGGTGAGGCCCCAAGACACACTATGCACCTGCTCGTCTCTCTCTCGTCTTCACAAAGACAAAATATATACAATTCCTTATTTTTAACATACATCTTGGTGCAGTAATGGTATTTTAATGAGAACTATGGCAATGTGATCGTGATACAATGTCGAAGAGAATGAACGGTCGCAAGACATAGTTATTATTATACATTGATTTATGATGGTTGACACTGATAACTATTAAATATACCAAATCGGGGTGGCGACCATATGGGCCTGTCACACATGTATTTTACGTCAACGTTGTTATCTTTGTGTGTGTTTATAAAGAAAACTGTAGAATCTGCCCACATGCACCAAGAGAACTACTGTGTATAGTACGACATTAAGGGGGATCGACAACCACACAAAATGTGTGGCAAAAGTGGTTCTGCAATTTTTACGTCATTATCTTTAGGCGGGCGGTTTTAACACTGCTTTTTCAGTGGGTTAGAGTTAGATTACAGTAAAAAAAATGTTGAAAACAGCACGGCTAAATTTAACACCGCTTTCAAATCTTACGAATATACGATCTCAGTACCGAAGTTCAAGCGCGAGTATCTCCCTTACAAGGCTATAATAATTTTTAGCACATAACTGTCATGACTTATAAAAATATTCGCTCCAAAATATTTTGCGGATTTTTCCAAACGTTCTGTACACTTAACAACCAACGTAATTATGAACTTGCGTTGAGTTTCCAACCACTAACGAATCTTTTGGCTGTGTATCGCGAATCTCTGCTGTCAATCGCTGTCTATGGAGTTGTTATAACACAATACTTTCTGTGAGAAATCAACAACAGCTTTAATAATAAAGTATTTATGCTTTATTATGATAAACGATTTTGTGTATGTTTTCTGAAACTCTATAGTTAATTTTTCCTACATCTACTCTTATTTTAGTGGTCACTTAATTTCCATGGAGAATCTGTGGAAGGATACAGTGTTTAATAAATGTTATGCTAAAATTGTTAATAACTTCCGACCCGAACATCCTGAATAATGTTTAATAACTACATCTCCTAAGAATTCTAGAATAAAGCTTATTAAAGTTAATCTTAATCTTGAACACATATTTGTAGGCCAACGTTAAGGTCAAAATAATCAACTATTCTCTTCACGCATATCCTACTGATCCTGAACTATACAAACGTGTCGTTTCAATTAATGAACATAATTTTTTTCTTTTACATGTGTTAAGTAATAATTTCATGAAAAATAATTCTTAAAAACTTTATAAAAATATTACTACGATAAAGTATATTTAGATTCTTCACCTTTTACTGTTCACGCCCCGCGGACTGACAGACGTCTTACACAAGGTTGTATCAGCTTCTGCGTCTACTGATCGAGTGTTGTCCTTGGCTTCAGCACACTGGATACAAGTGAGTCCACTGATCCACGCGGGCAGATATTACTGCCACACAGTCCCCTCTCCTAGCCTCACGGTAATCTAGCACACCTGTCTGCTATCACAAGTCTGTTTGCCTATTGACGCTGACAAGCTCTACCTGAGTCGATAAGAAAAGTCTTAGATGTTCGCTGTTGTAATACGTTTTATTTACTCGCTTTCTTGTCTGTTTGTCTGTTCGTTTACAATGAAACAATGAACACTGTTTCCTACCTAAGTAGGATTTTATTTACTCGCTTTCTTGTCTGTTTGTTCTGTCCAAATTTTGCAATCGATTTTACAGTAACTTCCGATGATCTAAAGAACTGAAACTTTAAATATAACTCATAAATATATTATAATGCAATTTAAGACAACAATAATTTTAAACATAATAATTTACATTTAAAACATGTTTTATATATACTGCGTTTAAATTAACTACCGATGATCTAGAGACTTGAAACTTTAAACATAGCCCAGAAAAGTATGACAATGATATATAAGAGGAAAAATATTGTGAAAATACAATATTTTGTATGCTACGTTTACAAACCCGTCATTGCAAAATTTGACACACACACACACGCATGTATAATATTAAAAAGCAGTAATTAATATTTAATTAGGAAATTTAAAAAGCCACATTTTAAAACAGATTAACAGTACAAAATAATGTTTCCTATCAAAATACTTGTATAGATAAAAAAATTCATGGGGCGCGAGCAATAGATAGTTGTAAGAAGTGTAGACAATAGTTGTCTTTCAGAAACCTCACACAGCGGTTAATATGATTAGTAGCGCTATATAATTGCGACTTAGATTAACTTTTTATGCCTTAGTTACCGTTTATTTCATTCGCCCCATACGTTTAGTTTAATCTTAAAAGTATTTCCGCAGCAGAAATTATGTTGTTCTTTACTGTCCGCTTTAAAAACGTCTAGGAACGTATGAAACGGAAACTCTGGCATGTCTATTTGGGTTAGAGAAGTTCGCCTCGTATATAGAGCACGATGAGTGTGACTTATATACTGATAATCGGGCCCTTAGTTGGGTGCTAAATCACCCTAATCAGTTAGGAAAGTTGGGGCGATGGGTGTTTTGCTTATCGCGTTTTCGCTTTAAGATTCATCATGTTCGTGGAGCGGACAATGTAGTAGCAGATGCTCTCTCTCGCATGTTTGACCCTAGTGAGTTTGTCCTTAATGATGTGGAACCAATAGATTCCAGTGCTTTATTGCAGAGTTTCCCAGAATGCTTCACTAGCATTAAGGATGGTCAGAAACAGGATCCGTGGTGCGTACAGATACGCAATGATTTTGTCCAGGGAGCATCTGTCCCTTATGTAGAAGAGAAAGGAATTTTGTATTTTACCGGCACGTCTGGACGTGCGAGGAAGGTGTTAGCTCCATTGTCTATGCGCCCCTTAATTTTTCGTTACTATCACGACTCGGCGTTCGGTGGACACTTAGGAATAAACAAAACATTTCAGAAAATCTCGGCTACTTTTGCGTGGCCCACTTTAAAACAGGATGTTACTGCCTATGTGCGTAGTTGTCAGGACTGCCAAATGTGCAAGCAGGCACAAAAGGAAATGTTGGTAGGGACGTTGGTAAGCCACCGGAAGCTCCTTGGCAGGTTGTTCATCTGGACATTTTTGGCCCTTTTGTACATTCCCGAAACGGAAACGTTGTATACTTATTTTGTTGGATGTGTTACATAAATTTGTATTTCTGTTACCTTTGCGTAACATGAAAGCTATAACAATTGTTGAAGGCGCTGAACACACAGGTTTGGAAATATTTTGGTGCATCAGAGCATATTGCTACCGATAATGCTCGTTATTTTACATCTAGTGCATTAAAAAATATGTGTTTCCAATGGGAGATGAAACACTTCACGTCAAGCCCGTATTACCCTCGTGGTAACCGAGTCGAGCGCTTCAATAAGAACTTGGAGGCCTGCTTGACAATACTTTGTAATGCTGAACAAACCTTGTGGGACAAGGATTTGGAACTTATTAATTTAGGGTTTAATTGTAATGTGCATAGCGCTACTGGTGTTCCTCCCTGTGTTCCCTTTTTGGGTCTTCATCCTTCCCATCCTCTTCTTAATGTTTGGGGTCTCCCTTCTCCTGCATCCCAGTTGAGTGATGCTGACAGGAACCGATTGATTGGGGAGGTGGCTCAACGCCTCGCTGCAGCGAAGAGGGAGGTCGCGGAACGTTTAAACAGGACTAGGGTAGTCCCTCCCTTTTCTGTAGGCGATCTTGTGTTATGCAAAAATTTCGCGTTAGCTGATGCAGGCGCACAGCAGAGTGCCAAGTTCTTGGTAAGGTTTAATGGACCTTATGACCTAAAGAAGTTTTTGGGTCCTAATACTCTATTGTTGAAACTACCGAATTCCCCTCGGAGAACTCGGAAGGCGCACGTTTGTCATTTGAAACGCTTTGTACCTAGGGTTTGAGTATTTATAGTGTACTAGAATTTGTATGGCTATTATGTGTAACTTTGTATTTTAGGGATATTTATTGGATTATGTATATTTGTTTATTTTTATTGTTGTGATTGTGATGCGCGCATCCTATGTACCTATACCCAGTTTCCCTTATCTTCTGCTTCTGTAGTTTTTTCTTGTTTATGCTTTTCCACGCTTGCTCCTGCTTTCTTTCTGCAGTTTTCTTATTTCTATTTCATGCTTCTTCGCGTGCCGAGCCACTTCAAGATGCGACGAGTCCTGTGAAGAAGTGTGTTGACTGGAGCTACTGTGACGTCTGAGGTTGAGTTCGTGCCACGCGTCCGCCCGCCCAGATACGCTGTTTGATGCTGTACTCCTGTGTTGGTGGGAGCTGCTGCGCCTGAGTCCCCTTCATCTGCAACCTCCATGCTTCGCCGTGCGGCTGGTTGCCGCTGCTCTGAGATGCTGCGTCTGTGGCAGCTCTCTCTCTCTCTCTCTTCTTTCTTCCTGCCGCATGGAGAATGTCTCTCCTGAGAGACTTCGTCATAAACTTTCACTTCAAGATTTACTTCAAGATATTCATTTTTATTGAGACTTATCTATCAGCATTAATTATTTTAAGATTATACTTGTTATTAACTACTTCAAGACTTATATTTTCTACCTGCATGTTGAACTAATCTTGTGTACTCTACGAACTATCACTTCAAGATGTTTTCTTACTACGTACTGTATGAACTTTTGCTTCAAGATCTTCAAGATTTTGTTTTTCTCATGAACTGTTCTTCGTCTTCAAGAGTGTTACTGCTTACAACATTTGGGGTTGCAGGCTCACTTGGAACATTATTTTTTTATGAGAGAGACTTAAGGGGAGGAGATTGCACCGTCTGGTGCTCAGTGCGGCGACGGTGGCGCGTGGCGGGACTTTATGGAACTTAAGCTTCTGGCTCGGCTCGCGATCTCTATGCCTTTTTTTTCTAATATACTTGTGTTCTATGTTTCCCCCTCTACTCTTCCTCGCGCATGTGCAGTTTGCTGAGGCCCTGGCCAAGCCTCTTGCTGGTTTGCTAGCGTGGCCGTAACTTTTTACTTCTTCGTCAGCTCAGGATCAGGTCAAATGTAAGTGTATTGTAGCTCCAGTTAGCTGTTTTGTTGGCAACTTGTTCCCCATGTCTTTAAGGCGGCTGCCGTCTTGTGAATTTAGTTTAATTTTAAAATCTTTGTTTTTATTTCAAAATTGTTCTTTCGGCTGTCATCTAGTAAAAAATTACGTTTTCGGATTTAAAATTAAAATGAATAGGTTTGCTCAGAAATGTTTAACTTGTTGCTACGTTTTTAGTATTTGTAAAATTTCGTGTTGAATTGGTAGAGTGTATGGCGCCACACGCACATAATTTTTGATGTCTGTAGTTTTCCTGAATCTAGTCAAGTTTGATAATTTCAGTTTTGTGATAGTGATTTTTGACTGTCCAGATTGGAGCTCGTTGACGCGTCATTTGATATACGTAAAGTATATTCTCAATTTTTGATAATGAATACTGAAACACGTTCAGGAATTTTCTATAATGATTTGTCATGTTCATTATGTTGATCATGATTTTCAACTCAGAAACGTTGATATATCCTTGCTTGACGTTAACTTTTAATTTAAATGTATTGGATGATCAAACATTTTTACGTGCGTGATTTTGAGGGAACATTATATATTTTCATTAAGGTCAAACGTGCGTGTGTGCACTATCTTTAATAACTTTCAGGGTGTAATAATTGGTGTAGTTTTATAAATTATTTTGATGTCTATTTACGTGCGCGTAAGCACCATTTGGATTGTAAATTGATATGTACCAGCTTAACATGTTTTTTGAATCTTATTTGTAATTTTTAAAATGTGCTTTTTATACACTCTTCAAACATTTTGAGTTTGAGCAATAAACCTAAGCAAACCATTAAATATTTTTGTTTGAAAAACCCTCAGATTTATGTACGTACATTTTCATAGTGTTCTATGGCTCTTGGTAATTATTGACCAGTGTATTGTTCATTAAAATGCTCTTGCAACTGTAAGAGTACATTTCACTCTTTAAAGAAGATTTTCTCACAAAAGTGCTCCCTTAATCGTGATTAGCTAACATAAGATGAAGTTAAAATATATTTGATAATAAATGCATTAAACTAATAAATTGAATTGATTGACAGAAAATAGTTCATCTCAATTCACTCAGCTGCTGTTTGCATAACATTGCCTCTTTTAAGCTAATTAAAAACTGCGTTAATAGAATTGGATAGCCGTAAATCCCACAATTTTTATCATTAAATATATAAATTTATTGCAGACTGGAATGCCACTATTTTTAGTTTTAGTAATATTGTAACCGATAAACAAAAAATAAACATATAATTTGATAGAATCATATAAATATATGCTATACAACTCTTCTATTGAGCCCATTCTGTCTTCGCACATGTCTACGTCCATAGTTAGATCTCCTTCTGTGCTCAAACAATTCAGCTTTTTTCGCAGGTATACAATTCACGATCAGTGCGTCATTGGAAGGATTTATGAAACACAAAATTTGTGGAAAATATGTTGAGATTATAAGTTAGTGTAATCCACATAATAACATGTAACTGGAATTTTTAGATGTCTGTCTTGCACAGTGTTGCTTTTCCTTCCTCTGTACAACCATTTTGTTCTTTGACAATGGATATCAGTAACCATGTAATAAAAATATTTATTTTTACAGTGCCAATCTTTCTTCCTTTTTTATGTATAAAATGTGCAGTTTTTTAAATTATGTATACAGCTGTGAAAAATGTATGTTATAAAATCCGTCCAGAGAACATGTTTACTTTGAATAATCGAGGTGTGACTGATAGTAATAATATGGTATGAGTAGGATTTGCTTGCATTAATTTTTACGCTGCCGTCTCACCTCCTACACAGGTGTTTCACCTTCGTGTTTTGTGTGGCATTAAGCAGGTTATTGCAAAAAAATCCTCAATTGCAGTGACAGCATTCAATTGAAAAATAATTGTGACTTGGAATACACGATTGGAAATAGACACAAGACTGTGGTAGGATTTCATGATGCAACCAAATGAATTTGGGAGACCATGCATCCGCTGTCATGTTTTGTAAAATAGTGTTATATTTCAATATTGATAAGTTAATTTTTTTAGAGAGTAGCTGTTTTCGTTACTGTCCGTCGCTTATTTAAACTACCGGGAGCAGCGAAAGAATATAAGTTAGAAAAAAATTAAACATTTGGAATACTGCATTGAATACAATACTATAGCAGCAGTTTTGTGAGTGTAAATCTATATACTAGATGATCAAAACATTTTGATATTGGTTATTCAAGAGACCTACATAACATACAACACCACACTAAACGTCGGTATCTACAGAATGTTATTGAGCAACATAGACCGGGAAACAGACACCGGAGCTCCGATTTTGGGACTGTCTCGCAGTCAGGAAGAGCATCTTTCAATCAGCAACAGAATTGAAACCAGTAGACAACCAACAGATGACATTAGGGCTCAAATGTGCTGATAAGCCCTGCACAATAATCTATGAGCGTGCGTGAGTGAACCAAGATAACAAAATAAACAAAGAGGGGCGTTGATAGGTACTGGGCAAACTAAATATCTATAACAGAGATATTAGAATTTGAATAGGTTATTTCAACTTGGAATTAGACAGACAAAAATTTAGAAGAATTAATAGGACAATACACAGGACACCAATTAACCAACAAGAATTGCCAGAGACGGGTAAAACTGTGTTTCAAAAACAATTTGAAGATGATATCAACCCACTTCAAGAAAGAGATTAAGAAAACCAAGATGTGTCGATCAGCGGTCAAATCCCTAGGATATTACCAGATAGACCACGTTGCAATTTCACACAATAACTGTTGAGAAATATTGAATATACAAGTCAGAAAAAGGACACACACAAGACTCCGACCACTATCCCACAAAAATCAAATTCAAGCTGGCACTAAAAGACTGAATACGAAAACCAGATTTATACCAAAGTTCGATATCGCAAAACTAAAATAATCAAGGCACAAAGAGAAACAGGAGAAAGAGACAGTCACGATCTGGGAATAATTAAAGGAAAACATATTCAGTAAAGCGAAAAAGAAAATTCCTCTAATTAAAAAGAAGTTACAACCGTGGGGAAATGACATGATATAAATCAAATGAAAACACGAAAACAGGATACAATAATTTTTATGGCAATAAACAAGAAATTAATCTGGTAACACAATAAGAGAAGAGAAGGCAAATAACTAGAGACATCAGAACAGTTAATTAAGAATATAAAAAAAATATTAGTAGGAATAGAAGAGGATTTCCAAAACAATAATGCGAAAGACTTCTGCACGGCATTTAAAATCAGAATTATGGAATATCAACTACAAAATTTGTATTTAAAAAAACACAGAGAACTGACACCGAATAACAAAGAGAAATTTGAGACACAGGAGAAGTACTTCAATGAACCACTGAATTGTCATAATCCATCATAGAGATTTCCATGATGCAAGGATATCAAGAGCTATGATAAGTCAGAAACATCAGAAGATTTGTAGAGGAAAACAAATCATTTAAATTAAAAATCAACAGATCAGCAGGAGAAGATGGCATTGTAGCTGAACTGCCAAAGGAAGCTGAGCCGAAGCGTGGTCCTGAGAAAGAAGTCCGTAAAATTCTGAGTACGAATATCCATCCAGAAAACGGAATATACGTCAAACCAAAAAATGCACAAAACATATGTCAAAACATGGTGAAATCAACAGAGTTCACACATTCAAGTATCTTAGGACGACGACACAGGCAAATAGCTCGTGTAGGAAGCTCACCGGCATAGAAATCCAAGATGACTAATGCATTATAAAACTGGAAAAATTTACAAAAAAAATTTCACATTATATTAAATTAAGATATTACAACACCGTCAATAAACCAGAAATAGTATACGCATCAGAAACGTTAGTCGAGGATCGGAAAGGTGCAATAGAAGATATGAAGACATTAGACAGAAGAATCAACAGAAAGATTTAAGACATAATAAGACAGAAGAAGGATACAAATTGAGGAGAAACATGAGACCGAACATATATTTAACATAGTGCATGACTTGAAGAAACGTCGACTGAAATTTTACGAGCATTATATTATAATGTGGGACACCCGACAAACTAAACAAAACTTGCAGAGAAAGCATTAATTTATAACTTGAAGTGGGCCACGGAAGTGAGGGATGACCTGAAGAATTTCACATAACCGGTAAAAGAAATACAAACCAGACAAACATTCAACCACGAAGTATTCAAGTGGAATATAAGCCAAGAGGTCAAGGACTTCAAGACAGGGACAACTTGGTCGGAAGACAGGAATAAAATCCACATTGCGATGATGTAATAAGTGTGGCGCCAAAGAAAATATCACGTCACGTAGACAATTCGCGTAACCCTCTAGCGGCCTATAAGTGTAGTGTGTGTATATGTGTGTGTATTGCAGTCTAGTTAAAAGTAATTCAAACAGATTTATTTGAACACTGCGTCTGTAATGATACCAAATTTTAAAAAAATGTGTCAGAGATAGGAAAAGTTATTTTTTTATTAAATTACCGCACGTATAGTGAGATTCTCTGCCACATGATGGCAGCCCATGCCGAAATAAAATTTATTTCATTAATAACTTGATAACATGTAGATAGTTTTCAAATCTAAAAATAGAATTGTACCTCGGAGGACCTTATAAATTTTAAATCAATAGTTTGCATATTATTCATAAAAAATTTACCATTTTAAAATGTTTTTCTTCTAAATCTATTTTAATTAATAATTTATATTGTTTTCGGAAAGGTATTATACACACTTGACCACCAATCAAACGAATACAAAGTCGTTTTTACGATTTTGAATTTGCCAACTACTTTCAGCCGAAAGCGAAATATAATATTTTAATATATCGGGGTGGGGAGACTGGGGCTACATCGCGTCCGATCTGGTGAGAATGTCTAGGACATGGTGGAAGGGGGAAAACATTGGAGTCGGGTGTGGCCCGCGTAGTTAAACTAGCCTGTGATACCCGGCATGTAAAGTATAAACACTCAACGACAAGATTCATAGAACTACGGAAGGAAACAGCCTTGGATTTCTGTATTGTACCACCTGGCATTCGTATGAAGTTATCTTGGTAAACAATGGAGCTAAACTGTACCAGAATAGTTTGACTCAGATGTTAACCCGAGTGTGTGTGTGTTTATATATATATATATATATATATATATATATATATATATATATATATATATATATATATATATATATACACACGTTTTACAACCGATCTCCACTTCACCCAGTGTGGGGCACTGAAAATCGGGCAAATATCGTACTTCATTCTTCAGTATACAACGGCTATTTGAATTAAAACCGATCAATATACTTCTTAGGAATTGTTATTGCTTTAGTACTGAAACTTTGAGACGAAAACGAAAAAACTGCTGTGTCGTATGCCAATGGACATATAAAAAAATCTCTTTGCATAAGATTTCTCAAAATTATCGTCTCGTCGCTTATGACCAAAGAGTTGACTGGACAGGATTGACATTGTTGGCAAGCCTACAAGTAGCCCTACAGATGAAGGCCCCGTGTGCAGTGCGTGAATGCTTGTAATATTGTACACGTTGTAAAATAGACCTGGACCCTATTCCACAATAAATTACAAATTACAAGCTACAACATTTTGAGTTACTAGTTGTAATGATTTTTGTTCCACAATTAAGTTGGCAACACTTAGCGTAACAAAACTACGTCATTCAAAGTTGGACCCATCACCCACCCACACTCACATACACCTGAGCAGCCAAGAGAGTCGAGATGTAAACAATCATGGCAACTAATTGAGGTGCGTGTAAAATGGGTATAACAACCACCACTTACCTCACATCTTTCCAGCGAGAAAATCGTGAATTTTCTGCCAAGCCCCTCTGAATCTTAAGGAATGTTGTAGTGTCTTGACTGCGCAAATGCCGGCCGGGTAGCTCACCGTACTATAGCTACCCTTCCAAGACCGTACATACGAATACTTCTTGGAAGTCGCCGTCTCATACTCCCTGTCTCCACACCTTCTATTCACTTCATAGATGTTCTGCCCTCTACGAATTTCGGTATGTTACAAAATCCTACTAACTAATTTAATGAAACAATTTGCAACAAAAAGGTGAGTTTAATGATACGTGATAATTAGTTTGTCAAAAAAATATTCATGTAGAGCTAAAAGTAGGCCTTAATGTAGTTCTAAGATATACTACACAAGGATACCGACGTACATTTATTAACGTAATCTGTATATAGGCCTAGTGAAAGACATCTTAGTTTTATCAGAAACCGTCTTCATTTAAACAGGAAATTTAATTATCACAATTTTGTTACTCGTGGTAATCTGAAATGTTGAAAACAAACATGCAGGTACTGAATATTTTCTAATCTTAGTGGAGAAACCCGTTTTTGTCGGAAAGCGATAGAACGAAACGTGCATGAACCCAGCTAAATATAATGTAACGTATGAACTCTCCCTTGTTTCCTCAAGTGCTCCATAGTTGCTCGGCCTTAAGGAATAAATTGCTAAGATGTTATGTCTGGCGGAAATTTTACGCCTCTGGAATTAAGGTTCAACCCCATTTATTAGAGACAAAGAGAGTGCCTTCCGCAGTTTTCGTAAAACGTTATTACAGTTAGCCTAATGCGATGTTTGATGATAAATGAATCCGTACGTATAAAGCCACTAAAAGTTCATATTGTCGCAACACTCTTACCTGAAATATTTCCGAATCATCCGCGTAGACATTATATATGAGTGCACTGATGATGAGCATGCCGCAACTCACAGAATTTACTGACAGCAAAATATGGTATGTATAACGGAATTATCTGAGTGGTATTTTAAATGTATAAAAAGCCTTGTGCTGGTAATGAGTTACCAAATACATCATACATGCGATGCCTAGTGTATTCAAACTTACGGTGGCATTAACTCCTTGAACTAGATTTGAATTCATAGCTAAGCGAGATGAAAAGTTTTTAACGAATCGGAGTTTTCCATATGTTTATTTCTTTTTTAACTTAAGTAATTCGTAATGATACAGGACGGTTGCAAAATTGCATGTCAATATTTTGGAGACAATACTTACATCTGGAGTAGCAAAAATATTGTATGAACATATGTCCGAAATTGCACCAGATCTCCACAACAGTTCCTAGTGCATTATGTAGAGCGTGTAGAGTACGAGCAGTGTGGAATGTCATTGCAGCTATAATTGTTATACCAGATGCATGACGAGTCGTATTTAATGGGAAGTTTGGCAATTTTGGATGTAGCATTTGACATGATTCAACCCGCGCGTCATTCACTGCTATGTGAAGACTGGACTTCCGAGAATGTTGACATGCATTGTTCATGTCTATGCATGGTTAATGATTTATTTTAGGTTATGTCCATGCTTGCTTAGTAAAAAATTTACCCATAAATTTGATTTTTTTTAAAATTATAATTTAGAACTTAGGAATAAAGTTACTTTACTGCCATAAAACCGAAAACGAAAGTTTTCCAAATTATTTATTAAAGAATGAAATATATTGTACATCGTAAAGGTTAAAACTATAGCCGTTTACTGTTAAAATTTTACTAGCAGAAAAAGAAGTATGAAAAGAGCTTCCAGGTGGAGCACAGGCTGTGCGGACAGGATCGCACTACGATGCGGTGCATTTGTCATTCGGTGAAGATGACACAGCGATGTAAATGACACTGGTGAAATTGACAGCGATGCAAAAGGCACTCGTAGAGAATAACATAACAGCGTATCTGGCACTAGTGTGTCTGACACATCAATGTACATATCGGAGAGGATGGCACTTTAGTGGCAGTGGCACTGTTCTTAATTTCAGTGCACATGACGTTCGGAGGGTCTAGCACGCGGAGATGATGGCACAGCGATGCAAATGACACTCAGGGAGAATGACACAACGGAACAACTGGTTCTGGTGTTCTTTGTCACAGTTGTGCAAATAACACTCGGAGAGAATGATACAGCGGTTCAACTGGCACAAGTGAGCCTGAAACACCGGTGCAAATGGCACTCGAAGAAGATCGAACGTAATTGAAATTGGCATAGTTGTGAATATTGATGGAAATGATGTTTGCAGAGAATAACACACGGGGAAGATGGCATTGTGGTGCAAATTGCAATCAGAGAGGATGGCAATGCGATGCAAATGTCACTGGTGAGCCTGACACCGTGGTGCGAGTGGCATCTGAAGAGAATGACACAGTGTTGCTAATGACACTGGTGACACAGCAGTTAAACTAAAACTGGTGAGCGTATCACTGCGATTCAAACAACGCTTGTGGGCCTGTCACAGTGGTGCCAATAACACTAGAAGAGGATAACACAGTGGTGCAACTGATACTGGTAAGCCTGTCATAATTGTGCAAATGACACTGGTGAGCCTGCCACACAGTGGTGCAAATGGCAGTCGAGGATGAAACAGCTAAGGAAACGGCACAGTCTTGTATATTGATTAAAGTGACTCGCGGAAGGACTAGCACACAGATAAGATTACACAGGGGTTCAGCTGACACTGGTGCCCCTGACACAGTGGTGCAAAGTACACTCGAAGAGAATTACTAAACATTGACACTAATACAGTTAATAATGATAAAATAGGATCTAAATAAACAGACATATATAACTAAATGCTGCATAACAGTACCAAACAGTAAATAATAAAATAATTATTACAAAAAACCTAGTATTTAAACACTGTCGTATGTTAAAGAATTTTATGAATCATAGTCCTCAGTTGACAGTACTTGTCTGGTTTCATTGTTGCAGCCATACATTTATGTGCACGGAATTGTGTTCCGACGCAGCTACACGCATTAATTCGCACCAACCAATGCGTCCGAACGTAATCACTTGCAAGATAACCACAGGAGCTGGTGAATTCAAGCATTGAACAAGAGAGAAGAGATTCGAGTGTACGATAAATGTCCAACCAAACGCATCTGGTGGGAGGCAAGGACGACTTCTATTAGCATTTTTCCAAGCCATGATTACGTAATGCGATCAAAGAATGTTGGAAG
Source organism: Medauroidea extradentata (assembly GCA_003012365.1). Lineage (NCBI taxonomy): Eukaryota > Metazoa > Arthropoda > Insecta > Phasmatodea > Phasmatidae > Medauroidea > Medauroidea extradentata. Next base: position 42,100 of record PNEQ01056606.1, read on the forward strand.
CCATTTCTCCTTCCGCTGTACGATTTGAGAACAGTAACTGATGGGGCTCATTGACTTTTGATTGGATATATGATAGATAGTGTGCAGAGAAAGCATTGTGAAAGAAAAGCCACGTCGTAAACCAAACTTATTCAACAATCAACAATATAATGAAGTCTGTAAACAATGCCTTTCTGATTTACTCGGTAAACAACATAAAAATTACTCACATAATATGAGAGTTAAGTGGATGACAAAACACGCATACTTTACAAACGTAATGATGAATAGTAAAGCAGTGAAGGCTTTGCAAAATCATCACGTGTTGTACATACTAAAATTATTAAATAAATACCTTTACATGAACAATGAGAATATAATCCTTTATACACGTAAACGGTCATACAACAGATCAGTGATGTCACTGAAAAAAATGTCCGAACTCGCCTGAAGTATGCACTTGTGTGCACCTACCCCCGGAAGTGACATTACAAGGACTGTCCAAATTGGAAGTGAAGTACATAAGTACGCAAGGGAACGAATGTGTGTACTTCTCGCGCCCCTCGACCCAAATATTGCGCCGCCATCTTAAAATTTTGTAGTTTGTTGTTTAGTATTTGCAGGTTAACGTTATAAACAAAGCACACACTTCTAGATTGATGCTTAGACTCTGTTTGTTTGTAAGTACATACAACTAATACATTTACTAGAACTGTTACAAATAACCAATTCTTAGGTTGTAATTACATAAATTATATTAACTATTGTTATCATGCTTACTGCTAGGAACCAGGTTATGTACTCTTTATACAATCCCACCGTGATTATCCATTTTGGCATCCCGCCAAAAGGTTTGTTTACAGTTGCGTTTGTTTTCTTATCTGAGTTCTGAAAGAAAAAACAATGTATTGACGAAATTATAACATTTCATGAAAATTTTCAGAAATACGTCTAGCTAGTTCATTTAACATACGAAGCCAACAAGGGTCGTCTTAATACGTCTAGTATGGATCAGGGGCAAGTGAAGTACGCAGGGGTAGAAGTACAGAAGTGCATACCTGTGCATTCGGACACGACCTCAGATAACACGAGGCACGTTCTCCTGAAGTTTTATGTTTTGTATTTGGACCATTAATCAGAACATTGCACCAGTGGTGTAGATGTATGCGCTTAGGTTTGAATTGGTTTCTGGATGAAAAACTATCAATAAATAATTAAGTTTTAGCCTCTTCAATTGATTATTATTAACGCTTATTATAATATGGTGACGGTTACTAGCTGTGAAACACGTCCTGTTATTACTACTGGATCTAGGCTTGTTCGTCTGACATATGCTATGTTACTTTTAAACTGTTTCATTATTTTGTTAAGAAAACGGAATTTGGGTTGAAAATATACAAACAGAAATTTTGATTAGCTAATAAAATATAATAACGGTCACATAGACCAAACATTAAAAAAAGCATGTTATAAAGTTTTATAAATGCCAGTCTGGCGAGGACAACCAGCCATCTCTAGTGACAATTGATGATCTATCGGTAGAGGCGGTGCGAAGTGGTCTGATATTTATTAGGCCAAACTGCAAATCTCACTATTTAGCACAAAGCCCGCATGTGTCATCTGTCGGCACGGATGTCGATAAACCTTTCAGGAAGTTAAAATCCCCTAGAGCAACAGCGAGATAAGATATGAAGGCATCAACGTTACGCTGTAAAAGAAAGCAGAGAAAACCTGCAATAGTTATTCATAGTGATATGAACAATCGTTGTACAGGAATTAGGGTATATATTATATAGCATTTACTTTTCAGCCGCCACTTCTATGGAATCAATAATAGAACCATTGAGTTCTGGCATTGTAATGCGGAAGAATATTAAAGACAGGTATTCAAATGTAACGTGTACGTATATAATTGACTGACATGCAAATTCAGCGTTAATATCTGAGAGCGGATTGGACTCCAAGTTACTCTGTACTCATGTCTTCTGGTACCCGACAATGTGTGGAGCACCTGAAGAGCTTATACCAATGTTATTAGGGCGACTGTACAATGCCCAGTATCCTGTAATGCGGGTACACACTATATACGAAGGCTCGCTGCTAATAACGCAGCGGAGCATGATCTAGTGAGAATAGACTAATTAAGTCTAGCCTATCGCGAAATAATTATAAAGTTTTGTTTCTCTACGTACTGATCGGCTACTGCACGCGCAACGTTTAAAATACGCATATTGTGTATCATTGGTACCTGCGTGCTAAATTACTTTTAATGACCACAAGGCCAAGAAAGTATCGCTATCTGATATGTACACGGTATAAATCGTACCTGCGTTGCACCTGATTGCGCTGTAGTGGAATTAACTACGCATAGAGAGAAGTGTAACAGGTTATGTGATGGTACTATATTGTAAGAGCCAGCGAGTAGCGGCTAGAAATAAGGCCAGTTATTGAGTTAAAAAGAATAATGAAAATATTGCTACGAGCTAAGTTTGGACAAACCCTGGACAGTATTAAATCAGCAGTGCGCGGATAGAGTTCTTAGTGGCTGTGAATTGTGTTTACTATTCTCCGTTCCTTCCAACCCAAGTTTTACGGTTAAAAAAAGCAAATGATAAACATGTTCATTGGCTGCCGACCGCCGTGCACTGACATCTTGCACAAGAAAAAGTTCACTTATAAATTTACCAGTCCATCAGATAGTAAGACAGTTTATATAACATATATATAACAGTTACGCTTGTTGCAAATATAATCTACGAAACTATTCGTTTGTTACTATTACTATGGTTAATGGAAAATGATTACTAACGAGTTATTGAACGACTGATACAATTTTAAACGTACCAGTTTCTTGGTCACTTACCAGTATTTTAGCTGTGTACAATAGTTTCATTATGCGATGGCAAAATTTAAGTTTGGTAAAAATTACCATTGTGAAAGTATGTCGGACAGTTACGCAAATATTGCAATGTTATTTAATAATCCTTTCCGGAGAAAGAAATAAAAAAAAAATTCTGATAACATCTATTTTAGCCCTACTGCCAACTTTTTCTGTATGTCCATGTTTTGTTTAGATTAGCCTGCACCAGAATTCCTTGTTCTATTTTGTTATGTCATTACGCGTCGCTGAAGTTTACAACGTTCAGTAGACTTCAAAGGTTAGTTTGAGATGACAGTGTTGGTCATAAATTGTATATTTTTCGAAACGTGGATGTACGTCAGTAAATTAAACACATTGTCGTAATGTTTATAGATTGCAAATAAATAATGCGTAAATTAAAAAAAAAAAAAAAAAAATACTAAGTGTTGTTTGTTGGTCGACCAAGTACGATTTTTCCAAACAAGAAAAAATATATTTCAAGAGAACTTAAAGCTAGTTTTTCTTCGCATAGAGTGTACCGAATTTCTTTCACATCAGTACAATATTTTTTTAATATATGAAACATATTGTAATCGTACACGAAATAGGCTACGTATTTTTTTCAATGTTTTAAGTGATTTCCTTCTGTTATGGTGAATATGTACAACATTTTCATGCAATTTTGTATTTTTTTACTGATGTATTGTACTTTATGATACTAACTGCAAACAGTTTTACCGATAATAAGAGTCAGGTCGGTGCGTGGCGCAAATTGAGTGGATATAGGTTTTCCTTTACCCGGGGTAATAATAGGCAACATGCCTATGTGATAGATGTTGATATTGCAAGGGATGCATTCTAACACAACTATGAGAGTATGTACGCGTGGCTTTTTTTGCATAAAAATCAATGTAGGGCAAGTTATTTTTTAATCAAAAGAAGCGATTACATGGCGATTGTCACGTGACAGCGAAACGTTCCCGCATTGGCCTGACGTCACTGCCCAAACACGGCTTGCTCCACCAACACCAGGTATATGGCTGTGGGCCCTCATGTTGTGAAATACGGCTACAACTCGTGCTATTAGACTTATTTGGAATGAATGGATAACAATTTTGTGAAAGCACTTTCGGGTAACTTACCGCAAGTTGATTCTGTCATGGTGTTAAATTATTTCAACTCAAATTACTTTGACGGCACCGAGACATAAGCGGTTAAATTACAACGGTGCGTATCAAAAGCCTCACATTCGCGATCCGTAGCAGTACATGTTCGGCCTAAGAAACAATCTACGTTCATATTAAATAAAATTTCAGCAGTATGTAACGTGCAGGTATTGGTATATGAAGGTATTAAGTAAAATATATAATTATTTAGGGTGTTTGGGATTTTGTGTGTGTGAGGTTGGTAACAAAAGAAAAACAGTGAAGTAAACATGGCGGGCGTGTAGGTTAGGTGTCACGACGGTTGTGTCTCCGTGAGACATATTTTTTACTGTTACCGTTTGGTACTTACCCTTAACTTTGTGAGCAACCGCCTGGGTTGCTGGTCCTCCGGACTAGTGAATTGGTGAGAACATTTTGGTCCTCCGGGCCGGATCCAGCGCCCTCTTACTTGGTACTTTTCCATACGGCATTCCTTTGTGTGTGAATCGTGTCGGTTATGTTCAATATTATCTGGTTTCGTTTCGGGTGATTACGGGTGAACTGCAGCTTTTACAACCTTTGTAACGTATGTTACGGTTGTTGACTTTGTCGTTGTCCTTTGTGTTTCATCAGCCGACCGTGTTTCAGTACGCCCAGTGCGTGTCACTCTCGATAGTGACTCTCGAATCGTGGTGCCGGCCGTGTCAGCACGGTGCGTGTAACTATCGATAGTGACTCTCGAATCGTGGTGCCAACCGTATCAGAACAGTGCGTGTAACTATCGATAATGACTCTCGAATCGCTGCATATCGCGTATTTTCCGTGAGGTTTGTTTACTGTTTATCTGAACTGAACACGTCTGGGTCAAGACGCACGGTATTGCAATTTACGGTTGATTGTTTTTGATTGTTTACTCGGAAATATGACGACTTTAAGACATTTGGAAGCCAGGCTAAAGCTTGCATCAGATCGTATAAGCAGAGTCTTGCATCTAGCAACACAGGTGTATGAAGACAAGGCACAAACTGACCTCTTCAAGGCACACTGTAGGGATTTGGAGAAGTTGAAGACGGAGTTTAAGGAAAATCACATTTCCCTAAGTGTCCAAAATTTAGGCAACAAGAAATTCGACTCTCAGCAACATGAAAACTTGATGATTGAATTTGAGGAAGCCCATTACACCATCATGAAAACAATAACTCGTGTGACAGAAGATCAACACAAAGTACGAGGAACGTCATCAGCATCATGCAGCATCAAATTGCCTGAATTGTCCCTTCCAAGGTTTGATGGACAGGTCACTCAGTGGCAAGGCTACTACGACTTGTTTAACTTACTAGTGTATAGTAACAACTCACTAAATCCTGTTGAAAAGTTCAATTATTTAGTAACCTCATTGGAGGGAGAATCCCGTAGACTCGTGACAGGTTTTCCACTGACAGACGAAAATTACTCTGTAGCATGAACTACACTGACTGATAGGTCTCAGGATGTGCGAGTAATTGCAACAGCTCATTGGGAAAGGATAGTTCAGTTTCCGGCATTACCTCTAACTCTCCCTCTAAATTACGATAGATGTTGGATACGTTCAAGGAAAATCTTGGTGTATTGAAGGTCTTAAAATTTCCTGTCGATGAGTGGAGCTTTGTAATGTTGAACCTGTCTCTCAACAAGCTGGACTCTGAAACGAGGGAGCGATTTGAATTAGCACATGCGACGGTAGAATTGCCAACATTTAAGCAGTTATCTGAATTTTTAGAGGTTCAGTGTAAGGCTCTTACAACTGCCACTCAGTTATCAAGTCTTGGAGAGAAGACTAAAGTACCGTATCGGAAGGTCATGGAATCCAGGGTAGTCTCATCAAACCACAGGCCTAATCCTATAAAAACCGCCTTTGTAGTTGACGCACAGCACCAATTGTGTACCATTTGTCAAGTCGAGCATGTTATCTATAAATGCTCTGTGTTTTTAGGAGAATCACCTGACATGCTGCGTGAAATGGTAAGAAAACATCGCATTTGCTTTAATTGCTTTAAGGGGCACCAAGCAAAGAGTTGTTTGTCGAAGGCAACATGTGTGCATTGTGGTCGACGCCATCACAGCCTGTTGCATGCCAACACTCCAGCTCACGATCAGCAGACTTCAGCATCTCAGGTGAATTTGAGTTTGGATGAGGAGACTATGAAGACACCAGAGGTGACCACACCAGTTCATTCACTGGCCAGTTCCAGTTCTGTGCCATCAACAATCCTACTCGGAACAGCTTTAGTTCATATCAAAAATGCGTTGGGCGAATTCCAAGTGGTCCGAGTATTGATCGACTCAGCGTCGCAGTCTTCCTTTATGACTGAAGACTGTGCAGCATGCCTAGGTCTGAAGCGTCGCAAGACACAGATTTTTGTTAAAGGGTTAGGGGGTGACACAAAGCCCCAGGTTGGTCGAGGAATGATTTCGTGTGTATTGAAGCCATGCATTGCCAGCGGTCCTTGTTTGAGCACTGATATTGTCATACTGCGTAAGATAACATCAACTATGCCTACAGTCGGCTTGTCTCCAGAAGTTCAAAATTGGTTTAATGAACTAGAGTTACCAGACCCCAGTTTTCACACTCCAGGGGCTATCGATATGCTCCTAGGAGCTGAACTTTATGCTGATGTTATTGACAGTGGGCGGATCGTTGGCCCCGAAGGGTTTCTATCAGCACTGCATAGCATCTTTAGATGGGTCCTCATTGGGCGTGTTGCATGTGCTAATGCTAATAACACTTTATCTTCATTTTTTGTACAGAGTGAAAGATCCCTGGACGTAACAATGAAACGGTTTTGGGAGGTAGAGGAACCACCAGTTGTTCAGCACCAGGGCCCAGAGGACATTGCGTGCGAGTTACACTTCCGTGAAACTCATTCCCGGGACAGCAGTGGACGGTACATTGTAAGATTACCATTTAAGAGCAACAGTGTACTGGGTTTAGGGGATTCTCACCAGCGAGCACTAAACCGTTTGCTTAATTTGGAGAAGAGACTCATGAATTCACATTCCTTTAAAGAGGAATATGGTAAGTTCATGTGTGAATACGAAGAGCTTTCCCACATGGAACATGTCACGACAGGGCAGGACGAATCCTCAAACTACAATATACCCCACCATGGTGTAAGGAAAGAAGCAAGCTCCACTACTAAGCTGAGAGTAGTGTTTGATGCTTCAGCTGTGACCACATCAGCGAAATCATTGAACGACATCTTGCTGAATGGGCCAAAACTACAGAAAGGAATTGTAGAGATTATTTAAAGGTTTCGCACTCACACAGTTGTCTTCACAACATATATCAGTAAAATGTACAGGCAAGTTTTGATGCACCCAGAAGATCGTAATTTTCAGATGGTGTTGTGGAGAGACTCACCTGACCTACCGGTTGTTGTGTACCAACTCAAAACTGTAACTTATGGTGTATCGTCAGCCCCATTTTTAGCAATGAGAACTCTTTATCAGTTAGCAGCGGATGAAGGCACCCATTACCCTAAAGCGGCAGAGGTTCTCAAACATTATATTTTTGTTGATGATATTGTCACTGGAGCAAATACGTTGGAGGATGCAGCCAAGCTTCAGTCAGATTTGATTGGTTTGTTAAAACATGAAGGGTTTCAGCTTAGGAAATGGTCCAGTAGTCACAAAGAACTTTTAGAGAACCAGCCAGTCATCTTGTGAGGTAACTCTTTCATTAGATGAAGATGGGGGCGCAGTCATTAAGGTATTGGGGCTAGAGTGGGATTCAAAACTTGATAGGTTCTCATAACATGTTCTACCCGCAGACTCCACATCCACCAAACGAAACATACTTTCTAACATAGCTAGAATTTTTGATCCGTTGGGTTGGCTCACCCCTGTTGTATTCAGGGCCAAAGCATTCCTGTAGTCTCTCTGGATTCTAGGTGTTTGTTGGGATGATCCTTTGCCTAGTGAATATCAAAGATTTTGGGAAATTCACAGCTGATTGCCCTGTACTGAAGAGAATATGAATCCCCAGACCCGTGCTTCCTGCAGGTAGCATGGAGATGCAGCTACATGTCTTCAGTAATGCTTCTAGCAAGCGATATGCTGCAGTAGTTTATCTTAGGGTCACTAACATTTCAGGACATGTTCGGACGTATTTGCTACTTGCTAAGTCCAAGGTTGCACCCGTCAAGACTGTTTCACTTCCGAGACTAGAACTTTGCGGCACACACTTGGAGCGAAACTACTGAGATATGTGGAGGAAGTTCTAGTAACCAAAATGAAATTATCAGCCATTTCTACTGTCGTGCTGGCCTGGCTCCGTACCTCACCTCATCGCCTTAAAACATTTGTTGCCAACCGTGTGGCTGACATCCAAGAGCGAGTGCCACCCAGCCACTGGCAGCATGGACCATCAAGGTGGAATCCGGCAGACTGTACATCAAGGGGTTTGTCTCCAGGTGAGCTTGTAGACCATCAGCTGCGGTGGAACTGGCCTTCTTGGCTGTGTGAACCACCTGATCAGTGGCCTCAATTCACCACCTCTCCAGATTTGCAGGATCTGCCAGATGTAAAGGACCAGACTGTGAACTCTATGATTGTGGTAAGGAAGACAAACATGTGGTTCACAGAGATTGTACAGACGTTTTCATCGCTATGGCGGCTACAGCGGGTTATGGCATTTGTGCTCCGATTTGTCCGGAATCTGAGAGCAGCTAACCCTCGGAGACAGTTGGGGCCATTATCAGTCGATTAACACAACACAGCACTCAGGTTTTGTATCAAACAGGTACAAGCTGACACATTCAAGGAGGAATTACAGAGTCTGAAAGGCAACAGAGAATGTTCAGCCAATTTGAGACATTTAACACCATTTGTGGACAGTGAGGGTATTTTGAGGGTGGGAGGATGCATTTGAAGCTCTTTGCTCCATTTTGAGATTAAACACCCAATTTTGTAACCTAAGGTTGGAGATTTTACGAATTTGGTCATCGACCATTATCACTGTAAATACCTCCATACTGGGTTGCGGGCCACACAAGCTCTTGTGATGTGTGACTATTGGATCCTATCTGCAAGAAGCGCAGTCAAGTCTCGAATACGTAAATGCATTTCATGCTTTCGCACGAACCCGTCAGTGTGTCAGCCAATCATGGGAGACTGGCCAGCAGCAAGGGTTAAACAGAACAGACCATTCACGCATACTGGTGTTGACTACGGTGGTCCCTTTGTAATGAAACTACACAGTTTCAGAGGTGCGAAAACACTCAAGGCATATCTGAGTTTATTTGTGTGCCTGATCATTCGGGCAGTACATCTAGAGGTGGTCTCAGAACTGAGTACAAGTGCATTCTTGGCGGCTTTTGATAGATTTGTGGCACGCCATGGTTTGTGTGCTCACAAATACAGTGACTGTGGCACCAACTTCGTTGGTGCTAGTAACCATTTTGGAGAACTGCACACCTTGAACCATTCCAGAGAGACTTCCTCTATAATTGAAGATGACTTGGCAAAGAAATCTGTAACGTGGCATTTTAACCCACCATCAACGCATTACTTTGGAGAAATCTGAAAGGCCGGCATCAAGGCAGCCCAGAGCCACCTGAAGAGGGTTGTGGGTGACCAAGTGCTGACCTTTGAAGTGTACACCACATTGTTTTCTAAAGTCGAGGCAGTGCTGAATTATATGCCACTGTGCGAACTGAGTGTAGATCCCAATGATTTTGAAGTGTTGACACTTGGCCATTTCTTTATAGGAGCACCCCTAACTGCCCCTCCTTGCGAAGATGTTACGTCAGCGGCAATGAATCGTCTTAGTCGACGGCAACTCATCAACCAGGTCACACAACACTTATGGAAGAAATGGAACCAGGAATACCTCCATACACAGCAACAGGGTTTGAAATGGTCCCACACCTCCCCAAATGCAAAATATGCTACGAGGATATTTATTGAGTTGAGATTAAATAAGAGAAATATGTGAGAATCTGGACCAGTCTCTCGGGCCAGCATAGCAGGTAGTGTCGTAGGAGCATTGGTGCCATCCTGCCCATTACTCTTCTCACACCCCTCTGCTTCTGCTGGACTACTCTGGCCAGTAAGGGGAGGGGGGTGCAGCAGGCTATAGGAACGAAGCTTAGAGACTATGAAAAATAATATAAATTAGACTTTTGGCTAGAGTAATATGTTAATTTAAATAAGTAATATAAGTTAAGTAAACGAATAGTAATTGTCAAGGTTTTGAAACCAAATATTCAAATTGAGTTAAATAAATGCGACGATGGTGTACTACATACTACAGGGTTGGCTTCGGTAGGCGGGGCTGTTTCTGAATGCTCCCTTCCGGATTACCAATACCAGGACCGGAGGCGGGATTTCGGTCAGTGTGGGGAGAGATGGGAGAGCTTAAAGGACAGCAGGCGAAGGAGGTCGCGAGAGTGCTCGCGTCGGGGGTATCTTCGGGGGTTCGGGCGTCGAAGGTCAGGGTGGCAGACCGCTGACAAGACGACCCGATTAATTGAGTAACAACGACGGGGCGAGTGAAGTTGTTCGGCGGCACGACATTAAATGCGGTGGATAAACGGGATTTCAAGTAGGGTCACTAGGTCGGGGCAGCAGACTGCCGACACGACCACTTAATCCACGTCGACGGCAGATGGCGGGGTGCTACTAACTCGATTTCAACTTAATGTATCGGTCGTGCTAGATTGACGGGTATGTACAATTATTAGCCACCCCCGTGGTAGTCAGCAACTCAGTGCACCATCGGCTTACAGACAGTGATAAGACCTTGCTTTTATTCACCTAAAATCACAATAATCATCAATAGTGCAGAAAACAATAGCCAGATAAAACATTAACAATGAACTAGAAAAGGAAAGTAATAAACAACAAACGAGAACGTCGTAGAAGTGTCGCACCAACTTGGGACTTAAGAAC
>PNEQ01056615.1:0-11346 GCA_003012365.1 Medauroidea extradentata
CAAAATTTAAATGTTGCAGTATGTTTACTAATTTTTGAGTTTTTCATCACATTGCTTTCGTTGGCATTCTTTTCTGTGTGTTCTAAAACCCTAGGATAACTCATCCCCCTACAGCCCTTGAGCAAACATTTCTGTTATCAAAATATACACTACAGGAAAGTAGGCTGATTAGTTCTGTATAGATCTACTTGTTATATTTCTAACATAGTATTATTAAAGAAAATGGTTTATCGCGGGAAAACTTGACATTTTGTTGGGTTTCAACAGACGTTAGGCTTACCAGAAGATTACCGGCCTTCGCTTGTACGCTTACCTCTAACCCTATGTAACTGAGCCAATAAGGATCCCGCTATTGCAATATTTGATGCCTGTTATTAGTCTGCAGACAGCTATGTTGTGTCAGAAATATGTCACCGATTCACATGTGCTGCAAGATAATACTGTGTTTCCAAGGTTTTTGTGCAGAAAATATTTTCGCGATATACCATCACGCCATCGCTAAGTATCACATATCTTAAGAAATATTTTTCAGAATTACACTTAACTTGGAAAACGTATTTTGCGTACAAAGTTGACTTGTCTTTTGAGTATTTCGTTCATCCTGTGTTTATATTTTCGCAGTGACTGCCATTATTATATTTTTAGCATTATTTTTCAGAATTTCATCAAGCATAGTGGACATATAGGTACTACATACAAAGATGACTTAACTTTTGTGCATTTCGTTCATCCTATGTTCATAATTTCAAAGTGTCGGCGACTTTTATAATTTCAGCGTATTATTACGTATCGTAGGAAATATTTATCAGAATTCTACCAAATTTGGTACACATGTACTACAAACTAAATTGACTTGACTTTTCTGTATTTCGTTCGTCCTGTGTTTATATTTTCAAAGCGACTGTCATTTTAAAATTTTTAACATAGTATTACATTTCTTAGGAATCATTTTTGAGAATTTCAACGTTGGTAAACATATGCTACATACTAAGCTTACTTTAATTTTTTGTATTTTATTCATCAAGTGTTCATATTTTCAAAATGAAGGCAATTCTAATATATTTAGCATAATATTACATAATTTAGAAAATATTTTTTTTATTTCACAACTTTGGTAGACATATATTACATATAAAACTGACTTTACTCTTATGTATTGTGTTCATTCTGTATTCATATATTCAAAATTGCGGCCAATTTTTTATTTTTAGCATATTATCAATTATTTTAGAAAATTTGTCAGAATTTCACTAACTTTGTGCGTACAAAGCTGACTTTACTTTCATGTATTTCGATCATCCAACGTTCATATTTTCAAAATGGCTGACTTTTTATACTCTTAGCACATATTACATAACTTCGAAAATATGTTAACTGGTAGAAATATACTACATATAATGCTGACTTAATTTTTGTGCATGGCGTTCATCCTGTATTCAAATATTCAAAATTGCATCTATTTTCGTGTTTTTAGCAAAGTAGTTCATATTTTAGGAAATATTTCTCAGTTGTTCACTAAACTTTGGTAAATAAATACTACATACAAAGCTGACTTTACCTGTGTGTATTTTGTTCACAATGTGTACGTATTTTCAAAATGTCTGCCATTTTTTATATTTCTAGCATAGTGTCACATATCTTAGGAAATATTTTTCAGTATTACATCAAACTTTGTACACATATACTGAATACAAAGCTGACTTTGCTTTTGTGTACTTCGTTAATCCTGTGTTCATATTTTCAAAATGGCAACCATTTTTATCTCAATTTTATCAATCTTGGCACGCACATATTATTTAGTTAACTGACTTATCTCTTGTGTATTTCGTTTATCATATGTCTAAATTAATATTATTACATAATATTCCTAGGTTCCCCAAATTTTTTTTTAATTTTCAGGGTAAATTTTCACCCACTTTGAGGAAAGTAGGCTTATCAGTTATGCTGATAACTTCTTGTTATCTCTCACTTCAACCACCACATTTCACTCTTACCTTCAACTTCCTTATCAATATTGATTTTCTCAGGCCTCATTATTCATATCCATATTTTGTGAATAGCAAGCTTTCATATCGTCTTTAATAAGTGGTTGAAGTTGGTTTCTTGAAACTGATGGTTTCAATATTCCTTAATTTGCAACGCGTTTTTTTATTCACAGCGAAAAGTCGCGTAAAGTGGAGGATGTGAGGTTAATGTTTAGATCCTTGAGTATTTATAATGACTGTAAAATACAAGTTAATATTGACAGCAAGTTTATATGTATTAAAATGAGCTGTAATTTACCTGTTATTATATTGCTAAAAACGCTGATCTCTACCAAACTGGTTGGTTACTATTGTCCGAATAAGCAAATATTAAGTGCGCCACTATCACATATATATTATGCAATCCATCGGTTTAGACTAATTTTATTCGAAGCTCTTGACCTTAATTCAACCTATAATATTCCTTTTATACAGGAGTGCGAATAAAGCAATCAATGGAATAAGACTTATCGTTAAGAGTAAAGGGTTATAATTAACTTGAATATTGTAGAGAATTTGAGTATTTCTCGAGTGTTGTGAAAAAATGTCAGGACAAACCGATTTTACCATAAATAAAATCTTCTACGAATTAAACTAACTTTTTACGACCTTCAATATCCGGAAAAAAAAAACCCTGTTGTCATTGTTACATTTAGAAAAAAAAAATATATATATTTAAGAGATTTTCTATGAACTAAAGATGCAAAGTGTCTGACATTACTTCAAAAGTTTTTTCTTAAATAGATTGAGCACGTTGCACTTTTTAAAGAAACGTAAATTAAAATTTATTTGTTGTACACATAAGAAATTATCTCTTGTTATTATGTCGACCTCCAGCATTGTACTCAAGCAGTTTAGTCAAAAGAAATCGATAGGCGACGCCCAAATTTTGCTTTTGCGTCCCATTAGTATAATGCTAACTTTTCAACTAATTTCGTTGGTAGTATGCGGCAACAAAATCCAGAAGATAAAACTTCTACGGTATAACCGAATAAAGGATTTCGTAACTCGTCAACGGCGTCTACCGGTGGTTAAGTACTGCTAGCGAATTTTGCGGATTTAAAAACGTGAATCAACAACCACTGGTGTTGTGTAATGTCTTTTTAAACTACAGTTTCCGGTAGTTTTGACTTGAAGAATCGTAAACATACGTAACTAGGGATAATCTACACTACAGTGTCTCATAACAAAAGGTAAATAAAAATAAACAGCAGTTGAGAAATTTCCGACGCACGCGTATCTGAATAACATAATTTATTCAGTTCATCCAGGTAGGGACTGCTTGTGTTTAAACTTAGTACACAGCAGTGTACTCATATGAAGTCAGGATTTTAGTACAAGCCGCTTAAAAAAATATTTTATTTTTATAAGGTTGTTTTCAGAAACTGGCAATTGGGAACTACACGTTTCGCTTTAACACCGGATTCTCTCGTAGGCATGTATAGGTGGTTCGGAATAAAGTAAGCACTCAAAAAAGCCCTGTTAAAGTTCTATTTTCAGACAATTCGTATTTTTCAGCGTGTAAAGCTGACGTCGGGAAATGCCTAACCTCTCTAAACACATTACTTGATATTTACGCGTGTAAAATAAATTATGTAGTCAGTATGGATCGATGCAGTTTAATAAAAAACGTTTATTAATGATTTAAAATACAATTATGTATATTTCGGTGGATTTTCTTTCTGTACTGTTGTATTTAAATACGAATAAACACGGAACTATGTTGTGTTATTTCGCTGCCAACCATACAAGCAGTGAGGGGACTAGCGGTAATGTTGAATTATATGCAGTAACGGCTAGTGATATTTTTCAAGGGTTAAATTTTTAGTGCTCACTTTATCCCGAACGACCTATAAATAACTGTTATACAGCAGAAAATTATTATACTAATATTTGTTAAAACATATGTCATATTATTTCAAGTAAAAATATATGTGAAAATTTAAAGAGTGTTCGGAAAATGTGATAATTCTTTCCAGAGGCTTTTAAAGATGGATAATTTATCGAAAGGGATTGATTTTCATGGAATTCTGGCAAATATATAATGCTAACAAGTAGATGTATTAAGCTAATAATTAGATGAAACACAACTTTTAATTAAATATACTATCAGGTATCAGTAATATTCTAAGTAAACTACATCTCACGGTAGTAATATACTACGTTAATTTGTCAAATTTTGTCCTTCACAGTGGTTTTACCCTTACAAAAGATTGTAAGTCAATATTCATTCAGGGATTTATAGATTGCCGTTAAATTCCTTACTTTAATCTTCTATCCTGAAGGTTAGAATTATTTTTTTGCAATGGTGAATATAAAACCGTATCTGTCTTAAGTTTTATGTGGAATTAAATTATTAAGTACCTTCTTAGTTACTAAATCCACAAATTGTAACTTATCTAACTAACTATCGGACGATGATTGTGTAAAGAATCACGCAATTTTATTAACGTTAGTAACATTGTAGTCTTGACGTAAGCATTAAAAATATGTTTGTAATAGTAATCGAGTGCAGTTAGTAGTTACTTCTAGGTGAGAAAGTGCAAATCACAGTTTTAATGTTACCGCACAATAAAAGAAACATCGAATTTGAAAATATCGTTAATTACTATTTTATCTACCAGCTGTGTTTAATAATGCGCACACAGATTTCTTGTTGACCGCTAGAAGAGTTCTTTTTGAACGATGCTTGCCTGAATAACGTTACAATCTGATTACTTTAAATGTATATATAATAATAAATTGTAAATTTGCATACTAATTTAAAACAATTTCATACAAAAAGGTATTTTTCCGCAATAACTTGTAACTTGAACATCATTCCTCGCATTGAGTTGTTTTCGTTGCATGTCTTGTATACGTAAATTACGTTTATAAATCTTCGGCCGGCAGAAATAAATTATTTTTAACGTGTTAATGACTATATCTGAATGTTGCATTATCGACAGTTTACAATTAAAAAAAAAAGAACTAACCATTAAATTAACATATCAATACATAATATTATTATTTAAATTGTAATAATATTACAGTGCATAATTCAAATACAAACTTTATACTTCGCATATAAATGCTTGTTAGCGCTAAAGAAAATTTCTAATGAAATATTTCGACTGTACGGATTTAAAAGAGCGTATTCACTCATAATCTTTGAACTGTTAGCTTAAAATTAATATTTGGCATTAAGTATTTGCAAAACAAGTAACGAATTTTATCATTTTGGAATATACTTCCAGAAATTTCACACTTACAATACGTATTGTTTCAAAGAGTTTTCTTTCCCGTCCATCCATTGAGAAGTTAACTAGAGACACGATTGTTTTGCGAAAATAATATTGTACTATTTTGTTTCATTGTTTTCCGTGCCCATCGTAGCTCTGCACCATGGTTGACAACGTGTCTTTGCTCAGCACGTCTCTCATTTAACTTCATCAATCAGTATACGGATGTCGTGACACCATTCATCTATAACACAAAAGTAGAACCCCAAAACCAGTGAGAGTAAAAACGAGTTGTGTAAAAAGTCTTTTCGCTATACTCCGTAATGAATGGTTTAACGGATATGACTTTGTGTCGTGGATTATCGCAACCCCTTTAACCTCTTATCGTATGTTTTTCCATCATGTTTTCTGTGGAATACTTTGTGTATTTAAACATTTCTAGTGCGTAAAGTCTCTGTCCCTTCGATTTCAGGCCAGGCTAGTTTGTTTACCTTCTATCTGCAGGCTCAACATTGATGCATGTTGTGAACTTTGTTAGAAGTTTCATACTATTTGTAGTCCTCACAGGCTGTCATGAGCTTGGTGCAGATATCTATTCTTGTGTTTCGTGGTTTAGATTTGCATCTCTGAGAGCCTCGGTGCTGAATTTAGTGTTTTCATCTTCGAAATATAATAAGTGTTACTAGACGATATTACCCTTAGAGTAGTATATTTTGTTATGTTCTAGCACAAGGGGATGGGGGATCGGAGCATCGGAGCAGATGATGACATCATGGCCGCCATATTGGATGACGTCGCAGCCACCATATTGGATGACGTCACCACCGCCACATTGGTTGATGTCACTTTCAAAAATTTTAAAATTTCAAAAAATTTAATAAGCAATAAATTTCAATCCTGCCATTTTGTTTCCGGCCTCCATCTTGTCCGCGATACCTGCCATCAATTGTTTTATGTTAATGCAGGCTAGGGGTTTCCTCAGAGTGTTCCGAAAAATATTCTATTTCACTTTCCTACCAACCCCCACTCATACTTCATAATGTAAAAACATATTTCTTGTAAAAATTGCATAAGCAATTAACTTCACCACACCTGAAAGAGGACCCCCTACTCTTCACCATGTTAATAACTTAAACCCGACTCCCATCTTAGCTATCCCCGTACGTTTACTAAAAAATTCAATAAAATAAGATATAGTGGTTTTCTCCGAGTCTTACGAAATTTTTTCTATTTTGCATTTCAACATAACCTCACTTTCACCTCATAGAGAAAATACATTTTTTAAAATTAATTTAACATAAGTAAATAACCATACCACACCTGTACGGGCTCCCCCTGCCTTACTCATGCTAATTACTTAAACCCGACTCCTACCTCATCTATCCGCGAACAATTTCCAATAAATCCAATAAAATAAATTATAAGTGTTTTCTCCGAGTCTTCCAAAATTTTATTTCTAATTTACATTCCAACCTAACCTCGCTTTCATCTCATAACATAAAACATCCGTTTAGTAAAATTAATTTACATAAATATCCGTATCACACCTAGGCGAGCTCCCCCACCACACCCCTGGCAATACCAGAACGATTCCCAGTAATTCGAATAAAATAAACTATAGTGGTTTTCTCCAAGTTTTCCGAAAACTTTTTGATTTCGCATTCCAACCTAACCCCCACCCAAACATAATATATAAAATACATTTTTTAAAAATTAAAATGTAGCCAACACTAGATGTGTAGACGGAGCTTCCTTAGTATCCCCGCAATATTCAAGTCACTGCCAGACACCTCCCCCTCCCCCCATAATCACCAACCATTTTTGACCTTCCCCTTTCTTCCCAAGTCACCACATGCATGCTAACCACGTGTTCATCTCGTGACACTCTTCCCCTCCATACCATGATGCCATCCTGTACCACCTCCCCCTCCTCACCGAGTTAGCACATACATGTGTCGCAGTATGGTGCAATACCAACCTTAGTGCTTCCCCCCTCGCTCACCCATCACATGAGTCTCCACATTCCTGAGATGTGACATATTGGTTTCGCAACATACTCAAGCCCCGAATATAATTTTCCTGTCCCTACTTATCACACTTCTAGCACACTACTGGCTGGAGAGAGTGACTACGTACACCAAGTCTAACAGTTACACAGAAAACTTTGAGTTGTGTAGTCATTGCTAGAGGTACATGAACTATGCGATTATATTCGACGTTAGGTTGAAAGCCAAGGACATACACTTCGCTGTCAATTCTGTGGTTGGACGACGACGATGACGACTGGTTCAACACACACTTTGACTACTGCAAACAAAGTAATTTACATGTGAAAATATTTTGCCTCAACTTATTTCAATGCCTTACCTGCACACCTAAAGCTCAGCTTCAGTGGATGTTTAACTCTCAGCGTATAGGGGTTCCTGTAGATCACAGACGCGCGGTGTCGCAAAAACTTCGTTCTGACTGACCCAGTCACTTAGGTGACGTCTCTACACATTTACATTCTGCCAGTAACCATGTTCCAGAGCTGCGGATGTGCGCGTAACGCACTGAAACAAAGTGGTGCAAAAGTTATTTCCGCGAAAACTATCGGCACCTAGACGGAAATAATTCGTAGGACTATCACGTGCTAACCGCTCGTACGGTTAGAAGCTATGGCTAGAGATGATGGTTTATCGCGGGAATACTTGACTGTTTGCTGGGTTTCAACGCACGTTCAGATTACCAAAAGATTACTGGTTATCGCTTGTACAGTGCGCCTCATAGCTTAGATGGCGAGTGGCAGCTACTGAAGGAAGGGTACATTCAAGGGATTCAAGCAGCATACCGCACCAATGACACTTAGTAACCTGTGTAATCTACTTCAGGTAAATTAGCCATTCGAATTGACAACAGCTATAATATTATACGTAACCAATTTTCAGCTCGTTACCTGCCAACTTACACGGCTCGTGCTTTAAATGAAGCTGTTACTGTATTTGACTGAGCCAATAAATATCCCGCTATTGTAATACTTCATGCTCGTTATTGATTTGCAGACAGCTACGTTGGGTCAGACGTACATCACCCAATCATATGTGTTGCATTACGCCACAGTGTTTTCAAGGGTATGTTGGCACAAACACGACTTTTCGCGAAAAAGGATTCTGCAGCAGTTTGTTTCAATGCCTTATATGCACATTTGAAGCCCTGCTTAATGTACAGTGATTTGCTATTTTTAACTCTCAGAGTCTAGGGTGCTACCCGCAAATCACAGATGTGTAGTGCTACTGTAACCTTGTTCTGACTGGAACAGACAAATGAAAGACGTCTCTGCACAAGAACAGACAGCCAAACATTATGAAGCATATTTGCAGACGTGAACGTAAGGCATTGAAACAAAGTGGTGCAAAAATATTTTCGCGAAAACTTCCTGTCGCTATTCATAGTGTGTTCGGACGAGTACAGGCTGCAGGATTATATAATGTAACCAAGTAATAACTCGAAATTCAGCTGTCACTAGTAATGAATTTCACAAAACATCAGGTCTATCGCATGTCAGGTAAATGTAGGTACGTGTATTTTTATTAGTTTTCAATGATTACGTACTTATTCGATGAACAAAGCGAGTGAATTTCTGTATTCTTACAGCTACTCATACCAGAATTGAAAGTACGTACTACAGGAACACGACCACAAGTCCGGCGGGACAAATACGAACTACCGCTTTGTTGCCCTTGACTACCGCGCAAATGGCGTGGCGCACCACAGCACCGGCCATAATACAGTGGCACAGGCAACTGGCTCGGCTTTCGCCACGCTACGTCTCCACTGAATTTGTGCCATGAACACAAGTCAAGCGCAGTACGTTTCCCTTCCCTGTGCCGTGTCTACCTACTACTAGCGCCACGCTTCTTCCTCTCACGGGAGGACTATTTGTCGTGGTCGAGTAATATGTCTCAACTGACAGTGTGCCATGAACTCATGTCAGACACAGTACATTTCTCATCCCTGTGATGTGTCTACCTACTACTAGCGCCACGCTTCTTCCCCTCACGGGAGGACTAGTTGTCGTGGTCGAATAATATGTCTATACTGACCATGTGCCATGAACACATGTCAAACACAGTACATTTCTCCTCCCTGTGACGTGTCAACCTACTACTAGCGCCACGCTTCTGCCCCTCACTGGGAGGACTAATTGTCGTGGTCGAGTAATATGTCTATACTGACCATGAGCCATGAATACATGTCAGACACAGTACATTTCTCCTCCCTGTGACGTGTCTACCTACTACTAGCGCCACACTTCTTACCCTCACGGGAGTACTAGTTGTCGTGGTTGAATAATATGTCTCTACTGACCACGTGCCATGAACACATGTCAGACACAGTACATTTCCCCTCCCTGTGACGTGTCTACCTACTACTAGCGCTATGCTTCTGCCCCTCACGGGAGGACTAGTTGTCGTGGTTGAATAATATGTCTCTACTGACCATGTGCCATGAACACATGTAAGACACAGTACATTTCTCCTCCCTGTGACGTGTCTACCTACTACTAGCGCCACGCTTCTTCCCCTCACGGGAGGACTAGTTGTCGTGGTTGAATAATATGTCTCTACTGACCATGTTCCATGAACACATGTAAGACACAGTACATTTCTCCTCCCTGTGATGTGCCTACCTACTAGTAGCGCCACGCTTCTTCCCCTCACGGGAGGACTAGTTGTCGTGGTTGAATAATATGTCTCTACTGACCACGTGCCATGAACACATGTCAGACACAGTACATTTCTCCTCCCTGTGACGTGTCTACCTACTACTAGCGCCACGCTTCTTCCCCTCACGGGAGGACTAGTTGTCGTGGTTGAATAATATGTCTCTACTGACCATGTGCCATGAACACATGTCAGACACAGTACATTTCTCCTCCCTGTGACGTGTCTACCTACTACTAGCGCTATGCTTCTGCCCCTCACAGGAGGACTAGTTGTGGTCGAGTAATATGTCTCTACTGACCATGTGCCATGAACTCATGTAAGACACAGTACATTTCCCCTCCCAGTGACGTGTCTACCTACTACTAGCGCCACGCTTCTTCCCCTCACGGGAGGACTAGTTGTCGTGGTTGAGTAATATGTCTCTACTGACAGTGTGCCATGAACTCATGTCAGGTGCAGTACATTTCCCCTCCCTGTGGCGTGTCTACCTACTACTAGCGCCACGCTTCTTCCCCTCACGGGAGGAATAGTTGTCGTGGTTGAGTAATATGTATCTACTGACTATGTGCCATGAACACATGTTAAACACAGTACATTTCCCATCCCTGTGACGTGTCTACCTACTACTAGCGCCACGCTTCTGCCCCTCACTGGGAGGACTAGTTGTCGTGGTTGAGTAATATGTCTCTACTGACAGTGTGCCATGAACTCATGTCAGGTGCAGTACATTTCCCCTCCCTGTGACGTGTCTACCTACTACTAGCGCCACGCTTCTTCCCCTCACTGGGAGGACTAGTTGTCGTGGTCGAATAATATGTCTCTACTGACCATGTGCCATGAACACATGTTAAACACAGTACATTTCCCCTCCCAGTGACGTGTCTACCTACTACTAGCGCCACGCTTCTTCCCCTCACGGGAGGACTAGTTGTCGTGGTTGAGTAATATGTCTCTACTGACAGTGTGCCATGAACTCATGTCAGGTGCAGTACATTTCCCCTCCCTGTGACGTGTCTACCTACTACTAGCGCCACGCTTCTTCCCCTCACGGGAGGACTAGTTGTCGTGGTCGAATAATATGTCTATACTGACCATGTGCCATGAACACATGTCAAACACAGTACATTTCTCCTCCCTGTGACGTGTCAACCTACTACTAGCGCCACGCTTCTTCCCCTCACGGGAGGACTAGTTGTCGTGGTCGAATAATATGTCTATACTGACTATGTGCCATGAACACATGTTAAACACAGTACATTTCCCCTCCCTGTGACGTGTCTACCTACTACTAGCGCCACGCTTCTTCCCCTCACGGGAGGACTAGTTGTCGTGGTCGAATAATATGTCTATACTGACTATGTGCCATGAACACATGTTAAACACAGTACGTTTCCC
>PNEQ01056617.1:0-12645 GCA_003012365.1 Medauroidea extradentata
TGCATGTTGGTGTGTCTAGTTCAGTACCTTTCCCATAATCTTGGTTGCATTTTAGAGTGAAAATAATTTGAGAGGATTTACTAATATTTAATGTTAGCTTATTGTCTGTAAACCATGATTTCATCTCTTTCAGTGTATGATTTATGCTTTCTTGAAGTTTGTTTTTGCAATTGTGAGATAGTAAAACTGAGGTATCATCATCTGCAAACATTGTTATTGTCCCTGACGTTATGTGAGATGGGAAGTCATTTATAAAGATTAAAAACAGAATAGGCCCCAGGATAGAGCCTTGTGGTACACCTGTTTTTATAAACAGTGTGTGTGATTTATATTCTATTAAATGGTTTTTGTCATTAAACTGTTGAAGACAGACCTGTTTAGTTCTGTTTGAAAGGTAAGACCTAAACATTTTAAGGGCAGTGCCTGTGATACCATATGTTTCCATTTTTTGTAGTAAAAGATCATGGTCAACACAATCAAAAGCCTTGGAGAGGTAGGTCTTGGAGAGGTCTGCAAAAATTCCTGCAACAGTTGCGAACTTGAAAGAAAAATTATTTGCTCTTATTGTGAAGCGTACGTACAATAATATTTTATATGATAACGAACTGTTCATAATTACTACTAGCGTAATTTTTGTGCGGCATTTATTGGTAATTTATGGAAGATGGTGTGAAGCACCTAACTTTAACTACTATTTGAGGTTACAGGTCTACGTGGAAATCACAGAATAAACATGAATTTTCGCAAGTAGGTTTTGAAGGCGATGTAGCTAGAGCTAAATATTACCGTACAGTATTTCGTAACTCAAAACACAATTCAGTTTGGTATTGGGCTATTTCATGCCACATAAAATAAACAAAACTAGTTGAGATTTATATCAAACTTTGTGAAACTATTTATATTTGTTACCGTGCTTACTGGTTGTTTAAAGATGCAAGTGTACATTTTGAATTATAAAAGAATGATGGATTTTCAAAGAATTAAGTGAACAGGAAATTGTTCAAAGTATAACTTGGCAAATAATTGTTTTTGCATATTTACGTATTGATAAAGCCTACTTTAAAAACAAATAAACTTTTTAAATACTATATATGTTATTATGTGTACAGTTTGTAAGACATAGGGACTGGTATAATTTGGCACAAAAATTGTCGCGTGCAGTTTACGCAAAAATGTGACATTCTGGAAAAGTTTTACTGATGGTCATTTTGAAAAGTTGGCAGGTATGGTACAGCAACTATCTCACCTATCTCACATTATCTCAGAGATGAGCTGGAGGTGGCAGGTAAGCAGCTGTGTGTGTGTGTGTGTGTGTGTGTATGTGTATGTGTGTGTGTGTGTGTGTGTGTGTGTGTGTGCCACCTAGACACACACACACACCAGCTAGTAGTGACCTTGGCTATTTATAGATACATAGCTGTTGAAAAGGCAGAGATAAGCCACTGCCTAATGGCTCTCTTCCACCCCCTCTGTCATCACTCTCTTAATCAATCTGAATGTCATAGGTTTCTCTCTTCTCTTTGTTACCAGCTCAGCCATTCTTACTTCAACCCCTCCCCCTTTGGCCAATGCCGTAGATGACTCCCTTGCACTGCTTCGCCATCTCCTACACCGTGATTCTTTTTTTTTACATATTTACTAACAAGGCACTAAAATTTTTTTCCCTTGGATCTTGTTGCAAAAATCATGGTGTCTGTTATACACAAGTATATATGATATGTCATATTTTTTAATTTATGGCAGAATGTAACTTTGTAGAATACTGTCCACACGTCATTGGAAGAATATTTTAATGCAGCTGGGCTTTTTAGTCAAATGAGTAAAAGAACCATTTTTTAGAATTTCATCAACTTTGTACAAATACTATGTGCTTAGTAAGATGACTTTGACGCCATACGAGCTTGGTGAAGTTGGATGGAAGATACTGCTGAACTAGATCTTACCTTACTTGTATGGGCAAGTTCCCTCCAGAGATCTGTGAAGCCTTGTGCATTCTTCTCTACGGGGAATTAACAATGGTGTCATCTTAATTGTTGATATCCCTTTGTTGAACTGGGTGCTGTTACCTCGAAGAGTCTATGGTCCTTACGTAGTAGAGGGGCATAACAGTTGGTAGGTCTGGTGGATTGTCTGGACGGTATGGTGTCAAGAGAGGAAGGTGGGCTCAGGATACAGCAGGAGTAACAAGTGCGGGGTCGGGTGTGGCAGGTGGTGTTGACAACACCGGTGAACACTGGAGGGGAGCCTTCCTGTTAGTGGGAAGGAGAAGGAGAGACCCTGGGAATAGTTGTACTCTTGGGATGGTGGTGCGTCCTCCCGCAGATTGCTTCTGCAACGGAGCACGACTAGTGCAGGCAGCTTCTCTCACAACTCCTGATTGACTCTCGCAGAGGACCTTACCTCGTGAAACCGCCTTCTGAAAGCTGAGGTAACCCTCTATCTGTGTCGCCTTTCGGCCCTATATCACACGTTAGACAATAACGGCAGCTTACCTAACACTCTGTCTTTCCCAAGTGGAACGTCTTGATCTATCGATGAGTATTGCTCAACCCCACGGGAAGGTTATTGGTCCAGGTGAGGCCTGTTACCAGAGGTTGCCTGAAGGGCAGCAAGGTGCGATCCTCTTATGCTTGTTGACACATTGTTTATTGTTTGTAGTGCAGTTATTTAACTGTCAATTTAGTGATTGTTTTTATTTATTGTCAGTGTACTGTATTATACAAAGTATCAATTCATTAGAATGGTGGGAAATAGGCAGCTAGGCTAACAAAGTAATATAATAGACAGAGGTACAAGTACTTACAGATGATGCTTGTATACAGGTACACACACGAAGGAAGGGACAAAATATATTTTCCCGCGGAAGCGCAGTTGCGACGTTTCGCCAGTATTAAATAGTCGCGACCGCGCTTGTGTAGAAAAATCTGTGTTGTCCCTTTGTGTTTGTCTATACCTGTTTACAAGTATCATCTGTATGTGAAGTATTAATTGAGTTGTAGGTAAAAATAATACAGCAACATAAAGGATTGCAAACTGATAACATAGATAAATAAAATGCATAGCTGATGTAACACATGTGGTTGGGTGTAACCATAACAGATGTTAATTTGGTTAGCTTGGTAATTTCTACTATTAATAAATAAATGCCAAAATGCCACCAATTTTTTTCACATTATGTAGTGAGTGTGGATGCTGTGTACATAATAAGTGTAGGCTGATGTTTAAGAAAAGTAATAATTCTTCCAGGTATTTTCAGGTCCGGAAAGATTTGTACCATTTTGCCTTGTAATTCATCTGTGCGTAACTGTGCATTGCATTGATTTGGTATCTTCACATACTTTTGACTATTTAAATAATTTTTACCCTTAAGCATAAGAAGAATCAGATGTTTATAATATTTCCGTTACCATTTAAACATACAGCTTTTTCTTATAAAGTGCTATGAACATTCATATTATTTGCATCTTAATACTACAGTATTATCCAAACACAGTTGTGGACAAGGATGGTTTGCATTGTACAGAACTGAATGTGCCAGCCACTAATACAGTGCTGTAGGCAACCATTCACGTTATGCAGGTATGTGATGACTGTTATATTATCGGTCTACAAAAGATGGCAATATGAACTTGGTCCTCTGTTAACTTTGTGACTGGTCTGTAGCTTAATAACAGAGGGGCTCTGTGATGCGTTATTTGTTAGTAACACTACGTATTCCATTCCCTGTTTAATAGTCTTGATTGCACTGTCACAAAACTCCGAAAGCACATTGGAGATGTACACGAGACATTGTTACCATGTATGTTTCTGTTGTTAATTTGTTTGAAGTGTTTGTTGTGAAATGTGTTTATGTATCAGTTTTGAAGAAGACCAAGCGTATAGAGGACCAGTGAGTCGGCCCCCTCAGTCACGTATTGGCAGTGGAAGATTTGGTGGTGCCCCTACCGAACGTGAGTTATACATTAGTGTGTCTGCGTTATATAACAGGGCTGCCGTTTATGTTTATTTGCTGATGTAAAGATTGTATGATAATTACTGGCCCTATTTTGTGGTAAATAAAACTTGGTAATATCTGTACTAAAGAAATCATATTTCGATGTTTTAAAGTGTTGAATAAAATCCAATTTCATTGTAAAAGCGGTAAAAAAATGTCTTGGTAAACGACAATGTAAACATGTAGTACAATTAGTAAAATTCTACAATACTGTGCAAAGTTTCCCCAGCACAAAGTACACAAGAATCTGATTGAATCCTGAGCTAACTACTGGGTCACTGAAATAAGCACCTACAAACTGTAGAGCTAACATGGGTGATTATTGAGAAAGCTTACAAAACAAAGGAGCACAGCTCGAAGCATAACAAAATAGTGCAGGCACAGGCAATCATTACAGGCACGAATAAGGTACAGGTAGCAGGCAAATTTAATCATAGTTAAAGCGGTTGAATTTAAGCTTAAGCTCTCCCGACATTCCATCAAACCGGCCCGAAACAAACCAAGCATTAATCAGGGTGACGTCATGCGACTTGCCGGGATTCCACAAGTTGAAATACAGAGCGACCCAACAAAACCAAAAGGAAAATCAAACACTTGCCAAGAAATGAATAGACGCACGTCGGTCGATGGAAAGGCGAGAGTGCTGGAGCATGAAAGTGCTACGCACAGGCCGACAAAAACAGAAGTGAAGTGGCGAGATGGGGTCAAAGCAATACCGGCCACAGCTGGCTACTGGAGGGGAAGGGAAAGAGAAGGTAGAAGAGGGACCGACTAACAGGAGGGGTGGACCCGAGCAGGCCCGACGACACCCTAAGAAGTCCGAAGTCAGGCATTGTGGGGCTGACGTCACTTCAGTCCTCCGCTCACACACACACATGCATAGGTTCGTCACCATTACACATAAACAGATGGCCTGACCTCGAGTCCATCTGAAGGTACTGCAAGGGCTCTAGAAGCCCCAGTACAATACGATACTGGCATTACTGTAAGTAATGTAACTACTTTCCATTCACATCACAAATAGTTATTAAACTAATTAAAATAGGTTGTCAGCATGATTTCTAAGTTAGATGGAGTCAAATTAAATCGTTTGTCTGTTTGAACATTGCCATAATATGCAGAAAATGCAATTGGTAGTTCATAGCTATATATGTATATCAAGACATGCCGCACATCTCGTAAAAATGGCAGCTATGAAGTAGTTGGTGCATGTTGCCTGCTTGCTTTGCGCTCGTTGCGCAGCACAGTGCACTGATACGAACAAATATTCGTTGTTTTCGTTGGTTATGTTGGTCATTCTATCTGTTGAAGTGAAAAAGTAGACATTTTTCACCACACCACTACGAGTTGGATTGCAGTGTGCCATGTCTCGCCGCCCAAGGAAGCCAGTTTAATACTGGCGAAATGCCGCGACCGCGCAAAAATGTGTGTCGTCCCTTCGTGTGTGTGTACTAATTTACAAGTATCATCTGTAAGCACTTGTACTTTTGTCTCTTATGTTACTTTGTTATTCAAATAATAACTGAGTCAAAGAACCCAAATTCTTAACGTAAACAATTTAAATGATAATTGTACCGACAAATATTTTCATATGTTCCGGACAAATACTGTTTACATTTTATTGTGTTTGCTTGTGCACTTAACCTATCCCGTCGATACTACTAACAAATACATGTTTAATTTGAATTTTGTCCAACATAATTGTGTATGTATTACAAAGTGAATGCGATAGCCAAAATTTCTTTTAATTTCTGGTAAAAAGTAGCTAATTTCGCACAAAATTTAGCCAATTTCGCGGAAAGGTAACAACATTTTGTGAAACTCAGAATTTCTTACATATTTTGTGTATTAACTGATTTTACTATAATTTTGCGGTTAATTTCGCGTCGTGAAATGATAGTGCTTCTAATGATAATGTGCAGTCAACATGTTACTAAAGAAAACTAATAGTATCTGTAGGAATGCTATGCAGACCTCAGTGTCTGAAAGAAGGAAAACCTTCATATTTTCTAGTACGACTGTCTTAGAAGCCAAGTAACATTTACTTTGATCTATTAAACATTGCTCATATGTTTACAGGAACTGTGGTAATTTCTGTTATAGGCAGCTAAGAACAGTCTGAAATTCTGTTCGTAGTCTTAAAATGCAGCCTGAAATAAATTATCAGGGAGTACTAGGAGCATACAATATTCTCAAATTTGAATACAGTATTTTCCTGATTTGACGACCCTTCATGGTTCCGGGGAATAGGGTCGTTACTTCGGAGGGGTCGTTATTGGAGTTTTGACAAATTTTTGTTGATCCCCGACCTCTAAAATGTCAACATTTGCCGTTTTTTATAATTGAATCGGCGTTCTGGCGCAAAAATTATGTGTTTTTATAAAATGATAATACACATTTATTTTAATAATGAAATGCATTATTTTTTAAAGTATGCCATTGAAGTGGATCTACGATCTTTGTTAAGTTCAATATAAATCATAAACGGTGCCGATAACATAAATTCTTGCGTCTGCAACGTCCATTTTGGGATGTTATTTTCAAGAATGCTGCAATAAAGTTTATTAAAATAGTTATATTTTTTTCATTTGAATGATGTATTTGGAATAAATTAGTATGCTCTGGATGTGCATATACGACCTTTCTGTAGAGCAACATCAAGCATGAATTCATGGTAATGAAACATGAATAACGTCAGAAACGTAAATTAAGTGCCAGCAATGTTGGCGTTTCGAAACTATTTACGAGGTACTATAGCAATGCTGTTGATTGAAATAGTAATTTGTTTCAATAGACACAAACTTTGCTGGCAACTGTAATTCTAGTTTGCAAAACATACATTTTGATAAAGCTGTTTGCCTTCTGGGACCTTGTCTTGGCAGTGAGCGACCACACACTCGTGTACGATAATTTGTGTGTGCAAGGACCTATCTGGAAACTGGTTAGTTCAAAAACAACATACACAATATGTCTAACCTATGTCACTTGTGCCACTTTTAACCATTACCCAGTCACAGCTCCTGATGGGGAAGCTTGATTTTAGAGTTACAGCACATTACCTGATACTTACAATGAAAACAGCACATCAGCCAACTTAAAATTCACTATAAAGCCTTACCAAATCAATTCGGTCAAAAAGACACTAAAATAAAATGTTGGGAAACATTGGACTTATCCACAACTAGGTGTTTCCACTCGAAAGGTATAAATTTACACTTCATACAAAAACTTGGCTGCCCATAAATGATTAAAATCATGGGAGCAACTCGAAAGTTCACTATACAGCAAAATGTTATTACAATAAGTTATAGGAAAATGCTCAATCAACAAATACATGTGCAGTTGCAATAAAATTTATGAATCTACATTTGTTACTAAATTTAGGCTAAATCTCAAACATACTAAACACCCTGAAGAGACTGAAATAGCCTCGGTACAGAAATAATTAAAGGAGATAATCTTCAGAATTTAAAGGAGCATCTATTGACTCCTCACACATCACAATTGCGTGAAATTGAGTTCTTTGAAGTGTAGTACAAGTCCCATAAGTTTAGAAATGACTTAATAATTCAAAATGTTACAAATCTTTACTCAGATTGAATGTTTGAATCAATAATCTGAGCAACATTTTACTTTAAGTCAAATAAACACAAAAAAAAGAAAAAATAACAACACTTGTGTTGTCGACATATTCAAGTGCTATAAGGGATTCATCACATGACCAAAAGTAGCAAGACATTTACGTATACAGATCAAAAATGTTTAATAGGGACCAGTTTCGCATTCCCCTAGTGGTGGTACCATGTTGGTTTAGTACCAAAAATGTAACAAAATTTGCCGTAGAAGTTACGTATATGCCTCAGTTGACTAGCTTACGTCTCTGCAGTACCTCTTTTCTCTTAAGAGTGCCATATACATTACTATTAGGGGGGGGGGGGGGTTCAAATGCAGGTGCCCTTAAATGAAGAAGTAGAAAGAAATACAGTCAAATTCCATGATCATGAGAGGTTTTACTAAAAAAAACTTTGGACAAGCTAGTTACATCTCTGCACAAACGAGTGCCACGTGGGTGCACAACATGTGCCCTATGCTTGAAATTACACCAAATTCGTTACAAAATTAACTCCCCGGTCAAGCCTTCCTTATATGTTAAGAAAATGAAGTCAAAGATATAAGCTTGACAGCTTTACATATCTCGATTAATCCAGCCCGGGTCAGTCAGTTTATTAGCGTGCGCGGGTCCTCCGCCTATCGCCATTTTAACCACTTCACAGCTACACACGACCAGCATGATCCAAGTCACAAGAACAAGTAGGAAGTTTTCAACCGGTGAGATGCGCACAGCGATTTTGATGCCAGAAACAGCTGAGTCCCCTCTGGATCAATCGCTCAAAATCAATATTTATTTACTGAGCCAACAAATCTAAAATACGTTGATGTGAGCTTGCCCGTCATCAATAAACATAACAATACACAATATGATTTTCATAACAAAATACAGGACACTTAAACAACAAATTACTCAAATAAACATGACGGGGAGCGTGACTACAGTTGAGAATAGCCTAGCATCACATCACCAGGAAAAACCTAGGCGTGGGTCACGCACACACCCAGCGCCGACTCCATCATTTCCTTTCAACTATGTTGTTTACAAGAAAAACACCAATATTTTTAAACACCAATAACTTTAACTGGGCTTGTTTAACCACAATTCTCCACGAGAGCAAAATTACTTAGAATTCCGGGACACGTCTGTAGACACTCAACATGACTATGTTTCATACAAAATTAACAATCATAAATTTTACTTTTAATTCATTTTTATCACTCACAGAATTATGCTTTATCTGGTCCAGTAAATAAGCAGAAAGAACACATCCTATTTTAGTAGAAGTGTCTTGGCCGGTAAATAACCCAAATACTTACCTAATTACAAAATGTCATAACTGCAATGAACAAAACTGGTGTTATGAAGAGAAAACAACTGAAGATCATTTTATTTTGAAATGTGATTATTTTATTGGATGGGCTTATTGCACTCACGCAGGGGCACAGTCCATGCTACTTTAATGTTTATTTGCCTCAGAATCTGATTCAGACGCACTGATGATGTAGGGCGTTGGCTTGCACACAAGTAACTTTCTGGCTGGATGAGCCAGGCACCGAACTTGGTATCGCAGCACACACACCAGCAATCACCCCGTGTGCACGTCAGAGGTTGTTTATGAACCTTGCCAACGAAACCCTGGTCCTTATTACGACTTCAATTTAATGTAACTTTGAAATACAAGAAACTCATTAATCAACTGATGCATCAAATATTACTTAGGTAAAAAAAAAGAAAAATTAAGGCAAGGGTGGGTGGAGCACATCACACCCTTACAGAGTGTCAGAATGTAATGTAATCAAAATCTATTTCAGGTAAGCAATTTTTTTTATCATGACTTGCTTTTACTGACAGTAGTTGGGATAAGAAACAATATTTGAATATATTGTCATGTTGTGAATTCTAAGTCAATTCTTAGCTTAACTGCCCTGTCTTGAAAAGTGCATTCAAATGTAGAATCTGATCAGTGTAGGCCTAATTTAACATTTCTATTAAAATTTTGGATTTCAAAATAGTTGCACATACTGGGCAGTAATTTTTGTTGTGAAACTATTACTATGCTAAAATATTTGTGTTTGATTTTTAAAATTTTTGTAATTATTAAAAAATATTAGCAACTTAAAAAAAAAAATAGTATTCGTACATGTGTAGAAAAGACATGTATTATGTCCCTCTTCCCAAGGTTAAGTGTACCAGTAAACTGTTTGTAAAGTGTTACATTCGTCAAGTGAAAAGTACGGTTTCGTTGATTTTGTGAGGAAAAGTTGATATTTGGTGATGATGAAAAATTTATACCAGTACAGTATATTAATTGAAATGGTACAATTTACGAGCAGATTTTCTCCTCCATAAATTGCAAACACCATTCAGTCTTCAGTATGATCATTACAATTTCTTGAGTTGCACATTCTTGCTGATTTTATTACTTATTTGTTATATCCATGACAGTGGCACAAGTATGATAGAGAGGGTAGGAAACTGGCAGAGAACTGGGCAAGGTGGATTGCAACTCCCTACCTTTGTGTTGCACACGTAATCAGGGAATCCATAGACTAGAAAACCTGGACAAATCAGGGAATTTGAAAGTGACCTGGGAAAACAGGGCATTGTAAAGGAATTTTGTGAGGTCAGGGAATTATTCTCTTGTAGCCAGCCTACTATACATTGGAAAAGTATAATAGCATCAATAATGTAGTTAAGTGTTTGTGTTTTCATGATTGTTTACAAGTAATCACAGGATGGAAGAGTATGGTTAAGTAAGTCTAGTGCATTTGGTTTTTCTGTTTGAAAGTATTATAACCATGACACAAAGTGGAATGTAAACATGCATGTGCCAGTATCTCAAAAATATATTGACAAGAAAATTCCCATTAAGATTTAGCTAGCTCTAGCCAGCAATGGTCTGTTTCTGGCTCTCGAGATGACAGCACTAAATGTTGTTCGTTCTAACAAAACGCCTGTAGCTAGGCCACTCTTCATACACTATAACCTCGAGGCGCTCCATGGTTTGTTGGTGTGGGGGGGGGGGGGAAGAGAACATGTACTCTGTCCCAGAGAGCTATTAGCCTCTTTAGATAACGACCCGTCAGTCAGGCTTAGATGCGAGGCCACTTTCCAGGCAGGTTCGAGAGGGTCATCAGTCTTTTCTTTACTTGCTCGCCTAACAGACTGTGAAGCCAAACACTCGCTCGCTCACGTACTTGCAGCCAGAAAATATCTGTGTTCATGGGGGAGGGCGGACGGGATTCATGTGTGTGCCAAAACTGTGATACGGATTCGATAACAAGTATGAGTTCGATATCCGACGGGATAATTGCCAGTGTTCCACACGTAGCAATCGTGCCGCACAATGCTTTTGTATTGGCTGGTGGATTTTCTCGCGGATCTCCTGTTTCGCCCGCTCGTGTATTTCAGCATTGTCACACGCCCACATGATTTCGTCTTAAGAGTGTTCAAGTGGGCTAGTTGTATTATTTTTTTTTAGAATAGTGTTAGATTTATAGATTGTACTTGCATGTACAGTTTCCTCAAATATAATTAATTTAGCTTTTTTTTATAATGGTGTGTCAAAGTTAAAATTTGCATGTAACGCTGCACTGAAAATCATGAAAACGAATTGACTCACGCTTACGAAATAATTCATGGTTAACTGGAATGACGGCTATGAAATGAAATATTTATAAACCCACAATGACATATTCCGAATTTTTAAAAAAATCGCAAAAGTACAGGAATAAAGTTGAAAATTTAGAAATTTTTTAAAATACCCAAACGATGCAGTGTGAGCTTTTCTAATATTTTAATATATAGCCCATATCATGTTATTTCTCAGTAAATTGTTTGGTTAAAGTACGTCAGTAAGTTTTCTTTATTTGCAGGGCCGCGTAGCACGCAAATTTTGATTCTGATGCAGCGTTATGTGAAAACTATGCGAGTTATTTTTTTCTTTTTATAGAAATTTTACCCCAAGTACCTAATACATAACTAGCACTATTTCAATAAAATATAAAATATTGATACTAAACGCTCTTAAACACCCTTAACGTTGGTAGCTATTTATAAAAAGTTTTTAATCGTTCATAGTTTCCTAAAGCGATATATTTTAGTCGGGAATTATAAACAAAGCAAGCTATGCAATGAAGATAGTGCCGCAGATATGCAGTTAATTGTAGCAGTGACAACATGCGAGTCACCGTTTATAAACAATGTAAAATGCAAGTACGCAGCATTCAGGATTATATTCGGCACCTTTGAAAGAAAATTTTACTGTTTACGCGCAAAAATATTGTAACACGTTTATTGCGCTGTGAATTTGTAGTTTGTTTATCATGATCGAAAGTTACACTGCAAACAAGAAAATAGTTTATAACAAAATGTCAAATAATATAGTTTAGTTATGTACTCAAACAAGAGCGTAATCACTTCCTATTGTCGTATGTACGGTTGTGGTTTTAAAAATCGGACTATTTAATTTTATATTTGATGGGCGAGATAGTCATGAGCAGAAATTACCGTATTTACGCGAGTATAACACCCACATTTTTGACCAAAAAGCAGCATCTAAAACTTGGGGAGGGTGTTATACATGAGCTAACTTTTATAAAAAAATTTCATCTCAAAAAATAAGTTTTCGGGTATTACTATAAACACAAACAAACCATGTACAACGAGGTTTCACCAAATAAGTAATACACAAACAATTTAAAGAACAAATTTTTATTTTAAAATACAAAATAATTCCGGTAATACTCACGTAAACAAAGATGGCGGCCGCCATTTTTCTCTCAAGTCGTCATATAAACAAAGCAATTTCACATCTTCTTTCCATCGTCATAACACAATAAACAATACCTTTCATAAAAATAACGTATGATATTTACAAAATCACAAATAAAAACACGTAGACTTCAGTCAATATTACTGGGCCTACAACTAATCACTTTCATCACTGCCAGAATCACTGCTTGAGAACGATTCCGGCGCATCATGCAGCATGTCATCTTCCGTGCCGTCTAGTTCACAGGAAATGCCAGTCACTTTG
>PNEQ01056618.1:0-12645 GCA_003012365.1 Medauroidea extradentata
ACTTTTTACTCCACATTTTACGTTTACACTTCTTCTTGTTTAAAACCACACACAATCCGACTAAAGCTATCCTATCATCTTCATCTTGTTGGCTCGCCATCTTTCAACTGAGCTAAACGTACGGTATACCGTTACGTGTGTGGGCTCTAGTTTGCACAGGTATACCTGTCATGTATACCGTTACGTGTGTGGCCGGCCTGAGACCAGAAGGAACTGTGCCTGGTGTAATTGCTCGGTGGACAGAATGCGTGAATGTAAACGTGTGAAACGTGTCCTAAGAGAGCCTCATGCAAACACAGACACACGCACACATACATACACACACTTCACATTACAATTCACATACGTAGGTTTACATGAAATATGTTTATTCATAGCTACTTGCAACTCTTATCACTTCGAATTTTGTACGTGTTTGTCCGTAATAGGAAACCTTCATAAATTACCGTAAACTCTCCTATTTTAGACACAAGACACATAAATTCACGCTGAGGACATTGATTATTAGTTTTTTAAGAAGGCATGAAAATTATTCGGCACTGTTTTAATGCAACTTTAAGGGGTGACGTGTGTCTTTGAAGAAATTATTCACTTATTACTTTCTACATCACTTGAAGCAAGATGTAAAAGCCGTGACTTCATGGGAGTGAAGAGCACATAGTAGTTATCTGATTTGTCTGTGACCTTGATTATCAATACTATTAAGACTTTAGTTGAAGTGAGAGTTATTCTGTGATATTGTTGCAATATTGCCTGGCAAGCCGGACAGCAAGACGTCCGAGCGGCAATCAGGTCAGCGTTGGGAAACCACGGAAGACAACAACTCACCTCACCCCCCTCGTAGTTGCACAATATTGAGTACAAGCACGCCGATATAAGGCGCTGTTACCAAGCAAACGGGGTCTGTCGTCTGTCGTCGAGCGGTCGTCCACCAGCACTCATCAGATCAACAGCAGTGCAGTTCTCCGGCGGGTGCGTGCTCGTCCGTCGATGCCGTCTCCTCATCAATCCAGCTTCGGTAAGGTCGTCAGATCTAGTTATGTGGCAGCAACTCTCAACTTAATATAATAACTTAATAATCAGTAATATTGCGCTCCCCTCCTAATAAATAGATCACATTGTAACCTATTTCGTATTCAGAGTACCTGCCATTGTAGTATAGTAAATGCCCGTTCAACCATAACTGTCTCTTAGTCCTTTAACCCTAAATAACATCTAAATAAAACCACAGTGTAGCTACCATCTGAGTGAAACCCCCCAAACTAATAATAACTTAGGAACCCCCAATATAACAACGACTTACAATATAAAATCATTTTGAAACAATGGTGGAGGCGCCTATCGCTCCTAACCTCTCACAGCCAAGCCACCATCCCCCCAAATAATCAACTTAAAATTTAGTCAAATTATTAATTTAATTAATTTCCCCACCCACCCGCCTGTAAATTCTCGTATAAATATCAAAACTCCAATGGTTGGATTTTTAAATTAATCCCGCAGTAAGCAAATATTTAAATCAGCCTCCGTCCCCCAATTAATTAATTAATTTTGATTAATTGAATTAATTTCCCCACCCACCCAACCAGTATAATTCCTTCATAATATTAAAATTTCTGTTGAAACCAATATTATAATTATTATGATGATAAAATATTCAATTTTAGTTGCTGTTAAAACACGATTTAAATAGTTCAATCAGTAAATAGATTTTGAGATTTAATAAAACCGTTACTATAGCAAATTAATACAATTGAGTTAATGTATTGCAAACTTTCTTTTTATAACATTTTTATGCAGTTATATCTTAATCATTCTTCTGTGTGTGCCGTAATTACGTAATTCCATTAGAATAGTTCATTACCACGTTCAGAATTTGATGAAAAATTTACAATGTATTTTAATTTTAAAATACAGTTAATATTTAGTAGCATTCATTTGGTCGCTAATGCGAGTCATGTAGCTGTGAATGTAATGCCGTTGTGCGTTTCACAGTTATTTAAATTGTTTTCAATAGTACATGATATTACTATTTCGCTGCCATACGGAAGTCAGAGTTCATACAGTAGCTTCTTTCAGTTCGCGCGCGCGCCTGCACACACAGCAGTGCGGCGGCACACTTACAAGGAATTCGCAACTAAGCTACACGGCTACCAACTTAGTCGAGCGGTGATGCGAGCCAGGTTTACAAACTTAACATTACGTTACCGTATCATGTATTAGAATCTTGTTTAGTTATTCTTTCCACTTTACATCATTTCATTATCCTTTCACTATCACTTTCCCAAGAGATATGAGGCAACACAAGTACTAAGAATGAGAGTCGTTATGTTCATTCAGAACTGTGGTCCAGGACTTAGCCAATCTTGAGGTAGCAGACGTAAAACATCTGTTGCAGCAGCAGCGATGGGGGAATATAACGGGTGTTAGAACTGTGAGCGGGTCCTCACCATCAGGAGATCCCTTCTTCTCTTTTTATTTTTTCTTCGATTTGCGCGTCCGGCGTGCGAATTTGGTCTCTGCGGGTAGAGGGACCGCCCCTTTGCTCTACTGGCCGAGTTGGCAGTAGGAGCAGTTTTGGACTATCAGCTGTGGGTCCATGATAGCGACACAGTTGATCTTTGAGCAGTTGTACCTGAGTACGACTAGCCTCTGATTCCCTATTGTGAGCTAGAAAGCCGATTTTTCGCTTGTGTTAGTCCGGTAATTTCTCTTGAATACGTACTTTTCTTTATATAACTTTCTCTTACTACTTTTTACTCAGCATTTCAGATATGGGATAAAGTAACCAATTTAATAATTTATTCTTTGTATATCACAGCATAATTGTTATATACCAAACAGAAATAGTAATTATAATTAATTCAATTTTAATAATAATACACAGTCCAGCACAAGTTAGTTTAATGTAGCATTTTAAATAGTACAAGCAGTAGTGATATCCACATTACATACAGAAATATTAATAACTATAAACTGCACGTACAGTTATAAGTATCCCCTTCCCGATAAATAAATGATAACTCGTACACTTGGAATGATATTCGTTATGTTAAACTCTAACTTTCTTCAGTTCGTTTGACATAACGGGATATAGGTTTTCAGGGTTAAGTCACTCATTTCAGAGGGAATATTTTTCTTCCTTTCTCTTTTGTATCGTCTGTGAATTGCGCGTAGTGACGTGGGATCTTGGTCTCTGGGAGGAGTGGTGCCCTGCCCTAGAGAGACCACCTTTGTGCCCTATTGGTGCTGTGGCTAATCAGGCCATAGGGTACGTCCATGGATGCGTTGGGAGCCCTTGTCAATCTGGGGGTAGGCAAGCGACACATTGTCTATGTCCAGGTATCTGAGTACTTTGGTCGCCCTTCTGAAATGAGTCATGAGTGCAGTTTTTGTGTCCGAGTCTATTGTATTTCGTTTGTCTGTTAATTACTATATATTATTTATGTCAAGTACTCTTTATGTATATTATCTTTTATCTGTATTTTCTCCTGTCTACTTAGAGCTATATATTTGTATATATTTACGTTACAACCAGTATACTAATCATAGTGATCCATATGTTCAGTTACAATTCAATAACTAAATAATAAATATTCCGGTATACGCACACACAGTAGGTAATATTAATTAATTTTTACAGTAATTTATTGATTAAATAATGTCTTTGTAGAATATTTAACAAGTTAATATAGTGACGGCATCGCAGAGTAACAAGAATCATTTTATTTTTCACTGAGTAATATTTTAATAGAGGCAGACCAATTTCGGTATTTGATTCAAAATTTTACAAATAAATAACATTTAAATATGGAGGGAGAGCTAATCCACAGAATAGTAACAACATTGTTATTATAAAATTAAAGGACAGCCAAAGTAAAGTAAATAGTTATCCGTGAAACACAATAAATACATTTATTTACAGC
This sequence comes from Medauroidea extradentata, assembly GCA_003012365.1. Classification (NCBI taxonomy): domain Eukaryota; kingdom Metazoa; phylum Arthropoda; class Insecta; order Phasmatodea; family Phasmatidae; genus Medauroidea; species Medauroidea extradentata. The sequence goes on from PNEQ01056618.1 coordinate 3,924, forward strand.
TATCTCTAAGACAATATATTTAAGTTACAGAATCCAAGGACAGCACTTGCAGACAACAACCACGCCGAGAATCGAGCCGAAGTCCTCCGGAGGCAGCGTCAACGTCAACAACGCCAATACCAACACTACCATCACTAACTACAGGCGCCAACCAGTCCTCATACAAGGTCCTTACGGTACATTTCAATCCTCTCCATTGTCAAGGTAAATTCGACGCAAATTTTTACTACTAACTCACACATACTAATACACAAGGTCGACCTATACAGATTCAAACACACAGTCACAATTTTACACCCACATTCACGCCTCAATCTACAGACACATATTCGAATTTTATTTTGTAATAAATACAGCCTGTTTCTTAAAGTGAAAAAAGAAAGAAAGCTATAGCTATTAATTCAAAGTCAAATTGAAAATTATACATTAAAATAAAATTTATTGTATTGCTGTCTAGAAAAAAAAATTTAGCTATAGAGTAAGATGATAACCACTAGGTTAATCTGTTCTCATTACAGTTCACTTGTAAGAAGAAAAAAAAAAGGTTAAATTTCATAAAGGTATTAAGGAGCCTACAAAATTTATATTGCTGTCCACAAACACAAAATACATATCCGTATAATAAGATAATTATCACTAGTATGATTGTTCTCAATACAGTTCACTTGTAAGAAAAAAAAGAACGTCAATAGCTTCTGAAAGTGTTATAAAAGAATTTTTATGTATGTGTACCTAAAATACAAGTAACAATAAAATCAAAGTAATTTATAATTAGAATTTTGTGATTATAATAACGCAGTAGAAAAATCTGGCATGTAATAATAAAGACGAACATTACAGCCACAATTTCAGTTATGTATAAGAATATAAATTACTATAAAAAGATCATAAATGAGTCAATTTGAATTTAACGCGAAAAAAAATATTTATGTACACTTTACAGAAAAAAATCCTATTTTAGAGAAAACTGATTGTAATTATTAGTTCTTAGGTATAGGTAGTTGAATTCAAATAGCGTAAGATTTCCTGTATTCCGATCCCAACAGAGTTGAAATTTAGGGGTTAGTATGCAGCTGCAAATATTTAACTTAATTATTCAGATTTGATTCATAATATAATAATCATCAAATGTACTTCTAAATTTCAACTTCCCTTCTTATTCTTTGTCCAAATTCTACGCCTTGGCTATTCAAATTTAAGTAATTATAAAATTAAAAGATAAGACTGAAACTGTACAAAAAATGTTAATAGGTAGTATGTTAGTAGTATATAACCATGTGTACTCTTGTAATTTCTTGTTTTGTAATAGTGTATTCTCTTTCAGCAAACCTATTGTAAACATAATACTCCATTTGTGAGAGGGAGCGATATTGTTTTCAGTTATTATTTTCCAATTAATAATGTTATATGTAATACTTTGCCTTTTTATAACTTATGTGTCATATGAGACTACAGTCTAGAATGGACAGTTTTTTTAAATGAATACTTAAATTCCGATATTAGTTGCCACATATATACAAAACATTTAGTACAGCTGGCGCGATTCGCGATACCACACTCGTTGTGTCTGCCGCGGTCGTGTGGAAGAATTATGCACGCCTAGCACAAGTTCAAGGACACACCGGCCAACTTTAGTTCAGCAGAGTACAGCTGATGCTTGTATACAGACTGTCAACGTCAAGTAGGCAGTTCCTCCACCTTAGTTATCCGTCTTCCTCTAGTTAGTCCATTCAAATAATTCCTATCCACATGGAAGAGTTTAACCACCTTCTCCATATTCCCACTGCCAGAAAAATTCCAGATTTTAGTCCAACATTCACATCAATCTCTGACCGGCCTAAAGATCCAGGGACGGATCTTCTTCGAAAATTGGGGGGTAATGTTGCAATATTGCTTGGCAAGCCGGACAGCAAGACGTCCGAGCGGCAATCAGGTCAGCGTTTGGAAACCACGGAAGACAACAACTCACCTCCCCTCCCCCCTCGTAGTTGCACAATATCGAGGACAAGCACGCCGATATATGGCGTTGTTACCAAGCAAACGGGGTCTGTCTGTCGTCTGTCGTCGAGCGGTCGTCCACCAGCACTCATCAGATCAACAGCAGTGCAGTCCTCTGCCGGGGACTCGGGCTCGAGCCCCGGCGGGTGCGTGCTCGTCCGTCGATGCCGTCTCCTCATCAATCCAACTTCGGTAAGGTCGTCAGATCTAGTTATGTGGCAGCAACTCTCAACTTAATATAATAACTTAATAATCAGTAATATTGCGCTCCCCTCCTAATAAATAGATCACATTGTAACCTATTATGTATTCAGAGTACCTGCCATTGTAGTATAGTAAATGCCCGTTCAACCATAACTGTCTCTTAGACCTTTAACCCTAATAACATCTAAATAAAACCACAGTGTAGCTACCATCTGAGTGAAACCCCCCAAACTATTAATAACTTAGGAACCCCCAATATAATAACGACTTACAATATAAAATCATTTTGTAACAATATGTAAGTCAGAGTATATAGTAAATAATACGCCTGAGAAACGTGCGGTATATTCACATGCGCCGTTGTCATACATATGTTAAGACTTGCAGTCGCGATTTTAATAATGACTAGGTATATGGTGTAAATTGTTGCCTTGAAGTGAACGTCGTTTTTGGAAATAAATGAATGTCATACCAGGAGGATACCCAAGTGCCAGGTATTGCATCCCGGACGCAGACAAATTATTAGGGACAGAATTTTTGGTGAAAAGATTTTTGCCCCACTTTGTTTTAGTGTCTTACGTGTACACATACAGCTCAAATTCACGATTATTGTCAGAGTGTTTTTGTGCAGAGTCGTTATTCATTTGACTGTACCAATCAGTACAGGGATAACTGCGACACATCACGTCTGTGATTGGCGGGTTTAACCTCCACACGCTGGGTGTCACGGCATCCAATCACTGATCACATAGCAGAGATGCAGTTGAGCACGTAAGGCACTGAAACAAAGTGCTGCAAAAATCTTTTCGCGAAATTTCCTGTCTCTATTTATTACTGTTCGCCGGTAGGCATCTGCTTGCACTGATGGAGCACACGGGATGAGACTTTACAACGGAGAAACGCTGCAGTGGAAACGTGAGAATATGATCTCGTTAAACAAAGGCCAGTAAGAACTTTTGCAGAAGCACACGACCGGGGCAAATTAAAGAAAAATAAACAGTTTCCGTTATGTTTTCTTATGTAATTAAGGCTAAATAGTATATTGTTTTGTAAAAGAAATGCCCATAAAAGCTTACATCACCAAAGTTTAGTAAGGGTATCTACACATCAAAATCTGATTAAAAATTTAAAAAATTCCTTTATCTAATTACAAATGAGCTAATTGTAACCACCCACTGCAATGCAACACTAAACAAACCAATATAAATAATTGTATAACCATTTCATGTACAAATCATTGCAAGATAAACAATAAATAATCTCAAAATTACTACATTAAAATCATACATAAAAAGGTGAGGTTCCAAAAGGGTAAACCAACTTCATTCGCCCGCCAAAGGACTAGATCTGTGTTCACTGCGAACCTGAAAAATTCGCGTTTTCTTCTGGGCACAAGCAAGAATTACAACAACTGTATGTTTGTGCCACTTTCGCAATTGGCCTTTGACTTACTTGAACCTCCTGGAAGTCTCTGAGCCAGTAGAAACATGTACCTAATACAAACCAATATCGCTTTAACAGCAAGCAGCTAATGGGCATCTGCTGGCTGCTTTAGCTCACAAATATTCCTGCAGACTAGCCTACAGGCCAATGAAGCTGCGAATTTTCCACGTCTCTAGTAATCACCCCCCAAAATTTCTAAAAGTGAAACTCTTTAATCACATTAAGGTGAACTACTTATGTGCCTTAAGATTCATCACCCATAACACTTAATACATAATTTCCCATCTACAATACGGCAATTCAGAAACAACATATCATTATACACCGTAATGCACATTCTCATTAATTACTTATTATTTATATCATATTAACCGAATGAAATAAAGATATTCAACATTAAGGATAAATAATTTATTTAAAAAAACCTGAAACAAGGATACAATCTCCCCAGGCCATCACAAAATGTTGTACCCCGGAAAACCATACCATTTTCTGCACCAATTATAACATTAAACATAGCACCTATACTGAGCATTAAATATTGACTTCTCATGCCTATAGTATCTACGAGAGTCCCAAGTTCAAGGTAAATTCACCAAATTACATTAACCTCAAAATTTACAAGCTTTCTCAAATCAAACCTTCATCAATATTTGAACACGTATTCTTATTAACTTTAACAAACTACTGGCGTAAATATCACATATTATTTAACATAATCACGAAACACAACATTGCCTAAATTCCTAATAAAAATCGGGCATAGCAATGTCCTAAATAAAATACTTAGCTCAAGTCCTTGGGTGCCATCACTGGCGTAGAGAAAGTAAAGTATTTAAGAGTGGACACGGCCATGTTAACCAACGAGCCACTAAAAAGGGGGCGTCATTCCCCGCAACTTCGGAAACAAAAACTTTTAGTTTACAGGTTGGCAACAAAAATACGTTATCTAACCTCCTGTTCAAATTTTTGGGGAAAGTATAACATCTGTACGCCCGTTCTGCACGTGAATGAACAGAATCACAATTAATTGTAGAACAGGGGTACCTCTTGATCTTTCCCATTATAAAATTTAACTAGAATTATTCCACAAACACAAAAACAATTTACGATTCGTAGCCATCACGAGCAGTCTGAGCAGTCACGAGGTCGCGAGTCTCATGGTAGACAACTTAACCGAAAAGTTATTGTAATTGAAAATGTGTATTACTATAAATAAATAAAAATATAATATAAACGCAATAAATGCTTGACATTATAGTATCATAAACCACCAAACACTGTCTTTATATTACACATAATGTTTACTTTGTAATGCTGTCGGTGCATGATGCCCTTCAAATTAGTGGCCCTAGCAGCCCTATTCTGTGTCCACCCCCTGATCCCTGGTTTAGCACTCCCTGTACCCAGCTTATAGAGTGAAGCTATCACCCCCATATCAGTCCATCCACCAATCAAGAACAAGGTGATTCGAAATTAACCATAACATTCTTGGATGCTTGAGCGTCGTCGAGATGCAGCGCTGTTGATCCGTGGCGAGGAGCGGAACTAAAGTTGATGTTGTTAACACTGGCGCACGCCACGCCGGTCATAGATAATGTCGACACACTCGGCGGATTTCGTAAAATTTCGGGAGTCCCACCGATGACGTCTACCAATCGGGTTCATGACTGACATAGCAGGCAACTCCAGGTCACGTGACAAGCGCAGCCAATCAGCACAAAACCACGTTCGGTGCCGTAGCAGGTAGATACACACATCAGTCCCGCCGAGAAGGTGCTTATGAGAGGTAAGTGTCACGTCGACTGCCGCGTTCAACCCACGCACGGCCCACAGTAGCTGCGCAGATACCAGGTAAGTGTTCAACAAAGTTCAGCAATACGAAAGGTGGCAAATAAGTAAAATTAAGTACATCAAATGAACGAGACTCGCCTCAAAGAGCGAGGGAAACGGGAGGTCTCCGAGAAAACCCGCCGACCGGCGGCTTCGTCCGACACACGATTCCCATGTGCGAAAATTCGGGATCCGAAGTCGCCGGGAGCCGAAGCAGGAGTTTTTGAAATAAAACTGCATCCCCGACTATTCTTTTGCTATCTGAGAATGATCACTTTAAATTCCTATACCACATGATTAATGTGAGACCAAATAATGTTACATACACACTGATAGACGGAGGGTAAACTAAATTAGCTTAAAAACTAGAAAGTAGCCTATGATCAATTCGATTTACCTGGTTTTAGAAAACTTGCTCTGCCGTATGACGTAATTTGTTATTACGAACAGTCGAGGATCACCCACCCGGATTGCTAGAGCCTGTGATTTTTGGTGAAAAGAATTTTGTACCAACGGTTTTTCAGTGTCCTACGTGCACAGCTGCAGCTCTGCTAACTGGTCAGTGAGTGGATGTCTTTTTTTACTCTCAGTGCCTTGGGATGCTACCAGCAAATCACAGATGTGTGGCGTCGCAGCAATCTTGTTCTCATTGCCACAGTCGAATGGACGACGCCTCTGCACAAAGACTCGCTGACAATAAACATAAAGCAGAGCTTTTGATATGCACGTAAGACATTGAAACAAGATGTTGCAAAGTTATTTTAACATAACTTAACTGGCTCTCCTGACTGGACATTTGGTGCGGAAGTGTTAGGTTATCTATGACACCCGGGGTTAAGTAAGTAGGGTAGGGGAGTAGGGTGAGAATATGTACAGAAACAAACATAAATTACAGCCCACGATTTTTCGCGAAAATAATTATGCAACAGTTGGTTTCAATGTCTTATGTGCCCATGTGCAGCCCTGCTTCGTGGTTATTGGCATAATGTATTATTGCACAGACGTGGCTGACTGTGCCAACAGGAACAAGGATACTGCGACACCACACGTCTGTGATCTGCGGGTAGAAGCCTAGACGCTGAGAGTTATAAACAGCCAATCACTGACCTACAACAGGGCTGAAGATGTGCACATAAGGCGCGGAAAATCGTGGGCTTTAACATAAATCATGAGTGATGTGCCCTGATCGGAGGGTAGTGCAACAGAAATGTACGCGAATTTTCAATAAATACCACAGAAAAGTATTAAAGCAAGCTGGGCTGACGATGAGTTCAACCCCTGGAGAGACGATAATAAATCATCTTTGCCCTCCCTCCCTCCCTCCGTCACGACGACCCTCTCCCTTCACCTTTCCTCGCTATAGATCACTGTTCGGCGCTGCTTGTAGTTCTGCCTCGATATTAATTGATTTGCATTTGTACAGCTCACTCATTGTCCCGACTTGCCCTTTAGAAATTATCGCTCTTCCTGAGAGGATAAATCCTCACTCTCTCTCTGCCTTTCCAATAAGGCTCCACACAAACCAAAAGCCAACCAACAAAAGAGTTGACGTAGACGCTTAAAAATATTCCACCGTCTATTGATAAATATACCATAATAGTTCATGACGTACCTTCCAAAAAAATAAAATACTCCGATACGTAAATTCAAAACCATATAGAGGTTTATCGATGTACTTTACGGATTTCCTGGCGCTAAAATTTTGTTTTATATACACGACTTCAGAACATGCTTTGTTTTATTAATTTCTCGTTGATCCTTGATAAGGGCACAGCTTGTCACGTACTACAAATGCATTGTAGTGTGTTGGCAAATACCGTATTTTACAAAACGATTCCCCATACACGCATTGTGCTAATAAACATAAATAAACCCCACTCAAACGTGTAATAAATGACAAAACGCAGATAACAAACACTGTATGAAAGTTCTCCAACAAATACAAAGGCCTTTTCAGTCTACTTTGAATCGAAATGTTAAACCGAATGTAGCGCATTCAATTTTGCTGCAGACTTCCCTCAAGAAAAATATGATAAGGTCGTCACTTACAGTCCCGTATTTAAAACAGTTAGACATCGGCCTAAGCATAGAATAGTAAAACAGAAGTGAAATATAGCCGGTAGGACGGCAAACTCAGTTACGCACGCCAGCAAAATGGCTTCGCTGACCAAAAACACGGTGGAAACGCGTACCGCAAATCAGCGTAAGGCGACTGTCCTGCTAGCCGGCAGCCAGGCTAACATGCAGGAGCCAAACAGACACGAGGCTGGTATCTCGGGCAGCCAATAAGCAGCGAAATTCGCACGTATCAAATGAGCCGCCATGTCATTTCACGTCTGTGTTACTACTCACTCTGTGACCTAAACTTGTACGATGGCTCAGTGCTTAGCTCGTAGTGTCGAAGTGTTACTTGTCGCACGTGTCAAGGTAGCCTTTATAGCTCCTTCGTTCCTAAGTTACAGAAAGGCGGCGCGGCACCCTTGATATTATTAATTAATACGTAATTCATCTCCAAACATATAACACCCTTTTATTACATCGTGACATTCCAGAAGGTCAACTTAAAAATAATATATCGTCCCGCAAAGAACTTTTTGGACATTTACTGTAAAAAGAAACATTTCATAATTAATGGTGTGGTAAAGTAAAAATAATAAATATTCGAGCTTCTTTAAACAGGGTGTGATTATCTGCCTACTCCTTGAAAATTAACAATATGTGTTTCCAGTTTGTACGTAAAGTAAATATAGAGGGCGGAGTAGTGCTACCTTGAAAATCAACATTATATTGAATAATTTAAATATGAGCATATACACTAAGCAAAGAACAAAAATTAATGTCTAAACAATTACAGATAGAAAAACGATTTTTAAAAAGGTTGCATGACGCCCGTTGTAGCCATAACATTACAGACTAATTTAAGGGCTTGTTCCCGAGTTTGTTTCAGACTGGTGCCAATAACTCAAATAATTTTTAACCAAAAGTTTTGAAAAAATTTGAGTCAGTGTGCAATCACACGATGCACAATACTGTGGATGCGTTTTTTTAAATAATGTACCATTCGCCAGCAAAAAAATAATTTCCTTCATTTTTGCTTATTTTCACGACGAAAAACGTGGTACTTTGGGTAATGAAATCTAAAAAACCGTTCAGTATAATTCTACAAAAAAATTCAGCTACAAATTATAACATATAAGTGTCAAAACTGTGCAGCGAAATTTTGATATGAGTGTTAGGTAGCAAT
>PNEQ01056621.1:0-11696 GCA_003012365.1 Medauroidea extradentata
TGCTGTGTAGGTTTGAAAATTCTTACCTGTGTGGCTATTGTTGTAAAATATGGAGGTTCTTAACTTGCTGTATAGGCTTGAAAATTCTTACCTGTGTGGCTATTGTTGCAAAATATGGAGGTTCCTAACTTTCTGTATAGGCTTGAAAATTCTTACCTGTGTGGCTATTGTTGCAAAATATGGAGGTTCCTTACTTGCTGTATAGGCTTGAAATTTCTTACTTGTGTGGCTATTGTTGCAAAATATGGAGGTTCCTAACTTGCTGTATAAGCTTCAAAATTCTTACCTGTGTGGCTATTGTTGCAAAATATGGAGGCTCCTAACTTGCTGTGTAGGCTTGAAATTTCTTACCTGTGTGGCTATTGTTGCAAAATATGGAGGCTCCTAACTTGCTGTGTAGGCTTGAAAATTCTTACCTGTGTGGCTATTGTTGCAAAATATGGAGGTTCTTAACTTGCTGTGAAGAGTTGCAGATACTTAACTATGTGACAATTTTGCAACATGTGAATGTTCCTAACCTTTTGAGAAGAGTAGCAGGTACTTACGTGTTTGGCAATCGTTGCAGAACTGAAGCTCATAACCTGTTGTGAAGGGTTTCACATAATGTTACTTAACTGTGTGACCATTTTGCAACACATAGAAGTTACTAACCTAGTGAGAATGGTGCCAGATACTTACCTGCGGACTACTGTTGCAAGATACGGAAGTTCATGACCCGCAATGAAGAGTTTTGGATGCTTATCTGTGTGGCCATTGTTGTAAAATGGAATTTCATAACGTGCTGTGAAATATCGCGGGTAATTAAATGTGCGGCAATTTAGTAAAATATGGTTTCCTGCTAAGAATGCTGGCATGTACTTAATTAGGTGCCCATTAATACAAAATATTTAAGGTCGTGATCTGCTGGGAAAGGTTTCACTTACTTACCTGTGTTGCCAAATACGGAAGTTCCCGGCGTTATGTGAAGAGTTGCAACTCGCAAGTGCTTACTTGTGTGGCCATTGTTGCAAGATATGCAAGTTTCCAATGTGGTGGGAAGAGTGCAGGTACTTGCCTGTGTGGCCATTGTTGGTGAGAGTGCTGGTGACAGGGAACGTGTGGAAGCCCTTGAACTCGAGTGGCGGCAAGCGGACCTGATCGACGAGGTGCTCCTCGATGTCGATAGGCGACTGGAACTTGCCAGCACACGTGTCGTAAGACTTGGCCCAGTGCGCTGGACCTGCAATCATACAACACAGTTCCTTCCTTCAGTAGTTACAGCCTTACCTCCACTTATTTCACCTATATAACCTACATTTTCATGTGTTCTGCCGTGCTGTGGGATACCAATGAATCAACAGACAGTCCTTAGAGGCCTGGCATTTCTGCAAGGATTTTATTGACGGCCAAATATTTCGTAAATATTAAACGTACTTTTTTTTTTTTAAGTTGAAACAGAAAGAAAATATCCATCTTTGTGAATGTTAAAATTACAGTTTAAATTATTTCTAACGTACTTTTAATAATAAGATAGATGGGTAATGTATGCCAATAGTAATTACGATTTTAAGATCCACAATTTTATTTTTTTTATTTATTTATTTATTTATTTTTTTTTTGGGATTCAAGTTATGTTGTGGCAAGTTTTATCTCTGATATATATTTTTTGCTTTCTATAGGAGCATGCATAAACTTTATTTTTATTTTTAAATTATAAAGTTATTTTTCTTAAGTACTGAAGCTTGTGCTAACTGAATCTTAATTTTTTATAATCATATTTTTAATGCAGGTTTACTGGCCATTGATATCGAAATACGACAATATCAAAATTAAGTTTCACTCTTCGAACTCTACATTATACACTTAAAGGCCTTGACAGTGAACTTAAGGTTTCTTTATAGTTGGCCATTTGAGATGTTTCATCATGTTCATCATATATAAAGTCGTATCCAATCACGTTATATTATGTACTGTCAAATATTTGTTGGGTTAGTGGTCTTTGGTTGCACTTGGTATTACTAAATTACAGTTAATGGATTTTCGTAACATATGTTTGATAATATTAATTATTTTTCAGTAATGTTCAGACACGTGTAGCTGCATTTTTTCGCGCTCGATCGATTTATTCATTTCTGCAAATGTTAAATTTGCCTGATTAGTTTATAATTAAGATTTTTACCTTTTCGTAAATTTTTGGTTCAATGTAATGTTCGTATTTGTATAGAAATATTTTGAAAATATTCAGATAACATTTATTAATGCTTCATGTCAGTTGACACGTTCCGTTATATTTTGCCATTATTAGATATATTTGGCAGGCTCAAGTTTGCCAATTATTACCATCAAATTAAACTATGTGTGGCTAAATTTGTTAAGTTTTACACGTTCATTCTTCATTGTACTTTGTTCAGTTTGTTAATGTGCTTCCACGGGCAATGGAGGTTTATTGTAATTATATGTGGTTTATTAGAACTATGAAACTAAATTCGTGTTCTGCAATATTCCAAAACATTTTGACACGTTTTACAATATTTGTAAACTTTTATATGTAACTGGTTCTGTTCTATTACACTTAAATATTATACTAAGTTTGGATATGTATGCTTACAAATGGCCATTGCAGGTTGCGTACCTGGCAGGCAACAAAGAGCACCTTCACGTGATAATCCTCTCAAATAGTTCGCATTAAAGTGTTCCATGAAGGTGACGTGTAATGTGTACTGCATATCTTAAAAGCAATGAAATTACTCAAGTGTTACATACACATTGGTAGGAACGTACCCCCCTTATTTGTTCTCGACGCATGGAATGTTTGTTCTCCACAATGTAGTTGTGCAACAGCTGAATATCAACGTAAAGTAACAACATCATTCACAGAATCTTTTTTAATGCCCAGTAGGTTTTATTAATGTTAGTTAAAACCTTTTTAAACATCGATTTGTGAGGACGGATATCTCCCTCACGAGTTACTGTACGACTTTGCTCGTATGTAATATTTTCTATCCCATTTTGGATAGAGAATCACCTCACGGCATTTGTACCTGTTGAGACAGTATCGTGAACTTATTGAAGTGTGCATAGTAATGTTGTTTACAGTGATTGTCCACCATAACCTGTGAACTGAGCACATCAACACACATGTACGCAGTATTGCCTATGCTCCCCTGGCACTCTATCGCTGCAGCCAAAACTTCGCGTGCATTTTTAACAACTATGGCACCCATCAGTTGCAATAATGGGACCATTTTTTTTACATAGCTCACATTACTCAATAAAACATCTTCAAATGTTTCAATATCCCGACGGTTGAAAAGTCGAATTCAATTAGAGGGTGTCAACCCCTGTTGTTTTAGTAACGGTCGAAGGTATGAACCAGAATATGATGTAGGTTTCAAGATCTTAATAACATAAACTAATGTTTGTAGTATTGTCGATTTACATAGTTCGGCTTTCGATATTTTAGTAACATGCGTTTTTAAAACTCTATTTTCATAGGCTCATTACCTCTTAAATATTTAACCTTGGTACTAAGTGTCCTACACACATTTTCTATTTTATTTTTCCTGGGGATTCATCTGACTACGTTTGTACTTGTATCTCAGGGTTTAGGGACATTATGTATGTATGTATGTATGCATGTATGTATGTGTGTATACATGTGTGTATGTATGTGTGTATGTGAATGTAGTGTGTATGTATGCATGCATGTATGTATGTATACGTGTATGTATGGATTTAAGTATGTATTGTATGTATGTATATTAAATTAAATTACAACATGTTTTCACCTAAAATTCTAGTTTTGATTAGGTGGACGTGTAATGAAGACAAGTAAAATACCTGTATTTAATTTGAAAACGGATATATTCAGTTTTCTCAGTCTGTTCTTTTCGCTAACACAAATCTCCACCTCACACATACACACACACACACACATCACGAGCTGATGTACGGTAGTGAGGTAGTGTACTTCAGTTAACAGACATGGTGAGCTCGGTCATATACAGTAGAGACCAATACCGGACTGTCATAACAAAGATAAAAACGCTTAGCGGCCCGGCGTTGTTCAGGATAAAGTGAACACTAAAAATTTAACCTTTGAAAAATATCACTAGTCGTTACTGCATATAATTCAACATTAACTATAGTTACCTTTCTCCTTGTGTGGTTGGCAGCAAAATTACGGAATGTATTTCCATGTATTTTCCTATTTAGAGTCAACAATACTGAAACAAAACTAACCGAAGTGGACAGAATAATATTGTATATACTTAATAAACTTTTTTATCAAACTGTATCGTTTCATACCTACTCTACACTTTATCTCGCACGCGTAAACACGTCGTTAGCGGTTACGTGTGGACAGATACGAATTGGCTGAAAATAGCACTTTAGCAGGGCTTTTTTGAGTGTTCACTTTATCCCGAACCGCCTATAATGCTACTTCTTTTGTACTAACATTTAATTTTTTCTTTTATGTTTGTTTGACGGATTGCTTTTGTCAATTATTTTTGGTTGGTGCAATGAAAACTGTTTATTCGCCAAGAAAAGAAAGATTTTCTGAACTTGTTATGTTGGCAGCCCAACGTAATGTAGCCATGTAAAGTGATGTTATCTGTTGGCTTGAGATGTAAACACAATCAGTGTTCTCACATAACTGCGCAGACTGTCCGGTATTGGTTGGTAATGTATTTGGCGCGGTGCTCGTCTCCCCTGTGTACAGTGGAGCAGTCTCAGCATGGGAAGCACCTAGGAGATGGCATGTTGCGACTTTATTGAAGTCGACGATTCTGGCCAGTTTTGCACGAATAGTGCGTTATTGTTGCCCAAAACAAACAACTTTCAGTGCGGAATTGGTACTGTTAATTGAACAGATTTCAATGAAAACTGTTACGTGTGTTGCATTCGGGTGTAAAGAGAGTTCTGGCAAGGAAAATAAATCTAAGAGGGTTAAATTTCACAGGTAAAAAGGCCTCGCTCGTTTCATCATTACATAATGTGAGTTATGTTGTTAAAACATGTGTTAATGCAGATAAACCTAGTTAACTAACCTGAAAATACGGCCACATACATATATTTATTTACGCATGTGTATGTCAGTGAGGTTATGTAGCTACTTGTTAACGGCAACCCTTGTACGAGTGTTGTGGACTGCAGCAACAACTTCCCCCCTCCTCGAGCCCATGTCTACGAGACCACGCCGCCCTCACCTTGGCCACGCTCCGCTGCCGCTCGAAAATAAACAAATTTGCCTAGCAATATTGGGAAAGGGAGAGGGGGGGATACCGACCCTCGTAACGACGGGAAGCAATAAAACACTCTCTTCCCTAGGAAACGTTCGCTAGAGAGGAGAGGGAACAAGCATGTCGACGAAATGAGTTACGATTACCTCACACAATTGCCTCTCTGAAAATGTGGCAATGTTACGAAAGTGGGATAACCTTGAGCGGACCTAGCAGCTTTGGGGTAGCACGCTCGGCTGAACTTGTACCCACGAAATCGCAGTCCAGTCATAGAATTTCAGTATGATCTACCGGCAGGGGCGTGCCAACATTTATGAGTTGGAAAGGAGGAGGTAGGGGAAGGTGAGGGGAAGGTGGCGGGAGTGAATTAATAAAAGAAAATAAAGTGATTTGGTACTTTGAGTGCATTCGTCCACATATTTCCCTCCCACACAAATAAACTAATGTCAAATAAAATATAAATGTTAATAAAATGTTGGGTAGCGGGGGTCGAAAAATGATGGGGAAAGTATGGGAAGGTAGTAAAGAAATTATTTGCCTCCCTACCACCCTGGCTCGGCCCTGATTACCGGGCTCAGTTCGGTAATTTGATAAATTTAGTCTTAACATGTTATACGTTGCTGTATTCAGGTGGCCAAGGCAGTGTAGTTTTCAAACTACCGCCGCTATCCAAGCTCGATTTCCTGAGAGTCGCTCTCAAGCGCGTATTCGGCGATGAATTGCGGAAGTACAAAAACCCTTATTAAGGAGCTTTTATTCCTTAATGTTGCCGCTCACTTTCCTTACTAATTGAACTTCACTGCTGGATAAAACGTTACACAAATTTTTATACGATTTGTACAATTTGAGTTAAATAAATCTCTCTTTTATTAGGTACTTTGGGTTTGGTTTGGGGGGAGGGGGACTCTCTATATCACCTCTTCCCCCTCCTTAAATCCGGCATTGGTCGCTCCTTATTTTCGTGCAAATACATTGCATTCCGCCGCTACTCCATCTCCAGTTCATCTCACTTCATCCACTCTTAAGGACCGGCTGACCTGTCTCCTGGTTAGAGTATCCGGCTCTGACGTCACCGATACTTTACTTAATCCACGGAGATCCTGCATGCCTAGGACAGAAATCACGAGATTATTCTCTACGCACTACAGGCATTGAATATATATAGGTACTACAGGCTCGATTCCCGGTGGGTTTTCTGGAGCGGCTCCTTATTTTCGCAATCCGGAAACGTGGCGAACGTTGCTGTTAGCCGAGAGGTTATATCAAGGTACTCCGGTTTCGCGAGCTCCAGAATTCTATCGCTGCTCCGAGCCTTCTAACATTATCGCCAGAGCACAAGGCTTCGATATTAAGTGTGTTCAAGGACAATAAAATCAGAATTTTACATTTTTATGAAAAAAGTTAAGTTTTGTAAACGATTGCAGTGAGTACAGTTTCTTCTTAGAAAACATTTTTAGTTCGCATGGTTTTCGCTTAGTCTAATGGTGCGTCACGGTCAAAATGTACATGTTACACAGCCATAATAATAATAAAACCAATAGACTTACTTAAATGAAATAATTCACGATTAAGGCCATGCTCTCTAGTTATTACATGTTACGCTGCCATGCAAATAGTGATAGCCAAATGACTTACTTGAATGGAATAACTCACAGTAAAATTACATGTCATGGGCTATGTAACAAAATAGCTTTCATAAAAATACGAATTTGCAACATTATTTCCGTACCTAAGCGGAATTTTTTTATTTACAATTTAAAGCATTACGTCGCAGATTTCTTAACGTTTTATTTCGTAGCTCATTCATGGGATGTTAGCTATGCCATGCACTCTTGCTTCTACGTTTTTTTTAAAGCGATATTAAGTGCAGATAATTTTTATTTTGTTGGCGAATAAACAGTTTTCATTGCACCAACCAAAAATAAATGGCAAACAAAAACAGCAGTCCGTCAAACATACATAAAATAAAAAATTAAATGTTGATACATAAGTAGTAACATTATTGCATTCAACGCCTCGCCGCTAGGTTTTTTTTTCTCGTACAGTTCTCTTTGTTATTATCATGGAACTGTTCAGTATTGATCTCTACTGTATATTACCGCGCTACACGTGTCTGTTAACTGATGTACACTACCTGTACATGAGTTCATGATGTTTGAGAGTGTGTGTGATGGAGATTTGTGTTTGTGAAAGAGACAGAGAGAGCTACCTGAATGCATCATTTAGCTCTGTGATATTAAATGCAGGTACCTTAGCGTTTTCTATTTCACTTGTTTTCGTTACACGTCCACCTAATCAAACCTAGAATATTAGATGAAAAAACTTATTAATTTAATTATATATACATATCTATATATTTAATAATGTTATGTTGGTTTGTGTACGCTTCAAAAAATCAAAAAGTTCTGCACCGATCGAGCTGAAATTTTAGCATTATATAAAATCCGCATCAAGGATTGTTTTTATCTAATTTGCGACCGCGAAAAAAAAAAAAACGTGAGGAAAACACTCGCTGACAACTCAGGTATTGTATAAAGATTGGGGTGTGGGAGGGGTGGGGTTACGGGTTCGTATCCCGTGCAAGACTTTGCGATGGGAATTACATGACATCATACAAGCGTATTGCGCGCGCAATTTACACTGTTATTGAGTACGCTAGCTGTTAAATGCCGGGCAGTTGTTCTGTGGTGGAAGCCGCAGCTGTTTTATAGAGAAATAAAGATGAATTAAAAAAAGAAGTTCTGCAATTAAAGTACGCTTAGCGCAGTGGACTGGACAAATCTGTTTGTATTTGATGTTTTAAAGATAAGCAGTGAATATAGTATAATATAGAATATAGTATCACCATCAATTAACACGTAACTAAAAGTTAGTTACTCTTTTCGATAGTACACGCGGGCGAAGCCGCAAACGGACAGCTAGTATATATATAATGTCCTAAACACACACATACAAACATACACATACATATACACATATACACACATATACATACATACACACATACATCCAAGAATCCATGCATACATTCATACATACATACATACATACATACATACACACATACAGACATGTTCCTGAACTACAGGTACAGACGTAGTCAGGTGATTCCTCATGAAAAATGAAGTAGAAAATGTATAAACGACACTTACTACCTAAGTTTAATATTTAGGATATAATGGGCTTTTGAATATCGAGTTTTAAAAACCCATATTACTAAAATATTGGAAGCCGAACAAAGTAAAACGACAAAAAGCCTACTATACATTTATCATTGTAACTAAACGTCCTTGAATTCTTGAAAAGCTTGAATTGTCCTTGATTTTGACATGTCCTTAAAAATCCTGGAGAAATGCTTGAATTTCCACACTTGTCCTTGAGTTCTCTCTCTCTATCCCAGCGTCTTGGGTTTCAAATACAATGTATTTGGTGCGGGTCACCTTGTTTCAACTGTCATGGTTGCAGTTAGAAAAATGGAGGGGGAGAGATAATATGTGTGAGGGTGAGAGTATTTGTGTGTGTATTTAATGGCAAAATGTAAGCTCAGCAATAAAACTATTTTACTGTAAACATGTGTAGACCTGTATTAATTTATCATGTAGGAACCAATTTGCAAAAAAAAAAAAAAAAAAAAGAATGCAGTGGACACGACATCAAGTAAGCCGTAATATAAAAAAATTATGAAATGTGATTCCTCATCTTCTGCAACATCAGGACCATATTTTGAAACATTGTGTAGTTAAAGTAACATGCCTGACTGTACATTTGCCGTGTTACCATTATTGAACCACGATTGTGTCGCAAATTCCATTCCTCACGTAATTAATACATTTTTTGTAAACGTAAAAGAAAAAATATTACACAAAGTAACTTGCTGTCTAAATACAGCGGTTTTTTTTGTGTGTGTGATATGTTTCGCAAAAATACTGTATTAAAGAAAGATTTTCATAAATTTAAGGTATTCCTAGTAACTGTTATTGAACATGTGCGTATAGGACGTACAGTTGTTCTTTTCTTGAAAATTAGTTTTGTATCCTTGAAATTCTGGAAATGTTCTCGAATTAAAAAATCAGATTTGTGTTGCAACCATGATTTATGTTGTTAGGGTCTTGAATTTCACATCAAATACTGGTTGATACCTTCAACCGTAAAATAACAGGGGTGACTACCCTCTAATTGAATTCAACTTTTGAACCGTCGGGATATTGAAACATTTGAAGATGTTTTATTGAGTAATGCGAGCTATGTAACAAAAAAAAAAGGTCCCATTATTGCAACTGATGGGAGCCATAGTTGTTAAAAATGCACGCGAAGTTTTGGCTGCAGCGATAGAGTGCCAGGGGAGCATAGGCAATACTGCGTACATGTGTGTTGATGTGCTCACTGCACAGGTTATGGTGGACAATCACTGTAAACAACATTACTATGCACACTTCAATAAGTTCACGATACTGTCTCAACAGGTACAAATGCCGTGAGGTGATTCTCTATCCAAAATGGGATAGAAAAGATTACATACGAGCAAAGTCGTACAGTAACTCGTGAGGGAGATATCCGTCCTCACAAATCGATGTTTAAAAAGGTTTTAACTAACATTAATAAAACCTACTGGGCGTTAAAAAAATAATTCTGTGAATTATATTGTTACTTTACGTTGATATTCAGCTGTTGCACAACTACATTGTGGAGTACAAACATTCCCTGCGTTGAGAACAAATAAGGGGGGTATGTTCCTACCAATGTGTATGTAACACTTGAGTAATTTTATTGCTTTTAAAATATGCAATACGCTTACACATTACACGTTACCCTCAAGGAACACTTTAATGCGAAATATCTGAGAGGAATATCATGAGAAAGTGCACTTTGTTGCCTGCCAGGCATTTGTAAGCATACGTATCAAAGCTTAGTATAATATTTATACATAATATAACACAAACCGTTACGTATAAAAGTCTACAAATATTGTAAAACGTGTCAAAATATTTTGGAATATTGCAGAACACGAAGGTTGTTCCGTCTATCCAGCCCTTGCATTCCGTAGTTGCTCCATTGCAGTGCCTCATTCATGTCATCTCTCAGGGAACATGGACGGCTACGAGCTGCCAGGTTGAAAGTGTGGCTCTGGGAAAGTGATACCTTGTCATCTTGTTCATTCCTTACTCGATGGTATTATGATTGTTATTATTATATGCCGTTAATTCGGCACTCGATTGCTTCAAGTAAGTAACGTAACCGACCAGTCATCGAGGGTAAGACAGACACCTGCTAAGCGACTATCGCGTAGAGGCGAAATGACAAGCGATGGGCGAGCAAGCGTAGGCCTTGTAACCTGCGTACTGCCAGGGTCCCGATCACGCTTGTTGTAGACCGATATCATGCCAATTAGATCTGCGACAGTTTGCATTATAAGTGTCGAAAGCCAAAGAATTGCACTACAAATACCAGCACATGTAATTCTCCTTTGCCCAACAATAATGTTCATAGTTCACCACCATTCATATTTTTAAGCGGCTGCCACTTAGAATGTATGCGTGATTATTTGTGCGGGCGACTATAGAAAGCGACAAAAGCAACAACTTACATTTTAGTCATTTACACAATGTCTCACTCTTTAAGGGGGAGATAGATTTAATTTATCGATTTTCTGCTGTTACTTCTGTTTTAAAAATGTTTTTGTAAATTTGGCAATGTTGAGGCATATAAGATATTTGTGATGGATTTTTTGGAGATCATA
The DNA here is from genome assembly GCA_003012365.1 of Medauroidea extradentata. NCBI lineage: Eukaryota > Metazoa > Arthropoda > Insecta > Phasmatodea > Phasmatidae > Medauroidea > Medauroidea extradentata. The sequence goes on from PNEQ01056621.1 coordinate 10,960, forward strand.
ACAGTGTTATTTCTTCATCTTATATTTTGTAATAGTTGTTGAAAGTCAACCTATAATTCCCTTGCAATGGTTCGGCATGACAAATTAATGAAAGATTCCATTATTATTTATGACAAGTAGTTTATCAAGAATATATACTACGTCTTAATTAAATGTTATGGGCCGAAAACTGAAAAATAAAGAAAATGATCTAACGCTTCCTCTTAAAGACATTTATCAGGTATAAAATGATACGAGGCGTCTATAGATAATAGTGTATTACAATTTCTAAAAATAAAAAAAAAAGTATTCCCAGAAGAGTTAAATATGGATCACGGTATACGCACAAAAATTGATTTTACAGAATAAATCTTACTAGCTAATTATATTCTAACACACTCTTCTAATGCGTTCAGGGTATTTGTAAATACGTTTTTTTTTTCGAAACTATTCTGCATGTGTCAATTTTGCTAAGGACGTAATGTTATTGTTAAGAACCACGCTTGAAAAATACTTTTCTGAGTTCAAAATAGCTGAAAACTGCATTTTCAGACTGCAGTACTTCAAATTTGGGCTGGCCAGATGTACAGTGTGTTTCGATTCAACACAGAACTGGCAAGTGGGCTGCCTACCCACCCGCAACCGGCTTGAATTCTGCTCGCGGCGCGCTAGCGACGGAGCTACGTTCGATTTCACTGGTTGCCGCCTTCTTACGCAGCATTCTAAACGGTTTAACTCTTTCAACATATATTTACACA
>PNEQ01056623.1:0-12645 GCA_003012365.1 Medauroidea extradentata
GATTGCATGACATGCGACATACCTAAAAATATATGTTAGAAGAAAAGCTAAGTATCCTCCAAAACTAAGGAAATCGCGACTTTCAAGTGCTCTATTTTGTAAAGTACAGTGATTAGACAACTAATCACTACGTTTACGAATAACTTTTTTACCCCTCTTTCAGAAAACATAATAAAAAAAGTGAGTAAAATGGCCTTAAAATGAAATTTTTCGGTACTTATGCTTACATTAAATATTTACAGCCAGGAAAAGGATAGTTTTACATATTTAATACGTTAAAATTATTTAATTAAAGGCAAGCAAAATACACCAGTAATTAAAATCACAGCAGTAGGTTATTTTACTATTCATGTAAGGACCCTTTGGGTAACAAAATTCGATGTAATAACGCCAGAAGGCGTAAATGAAAAAAAAATTCTCGTATTTTTCCTGTATCATATGCGTTTGACCGAATATTTCTCTTAGATGGCGCATACCACGCTCCTTGGGATCTGTATTTGAAAATGATTTTACTATCTTAAAACCTTACAGACGTTAACATTATTTTAAAAGATAAAGGCGAGTATTTTTAAATTCGATTATTATATGAGCTCAGGATATTTTTACACTTATAACTATAAAAATTAAAGTTTACTTTTTACTTGTATAAGTAGACGTCCACAAATAAAATATCTGCTCGTATAACAGTCAAGTCACATCGAATTATGGCGAGTAGTTCAGATTGTATCGACGACAGAGAATTCCAGTCATTCGTTCTACATTTTTCCGTTTCGCTAATACACGACTGTGACACGAGTTTAAATGTAACGCCATAGTATAGAAAAGTGTCAACGATTACGTGCGACTCTAACTTTAAATAATATAGCCAGTAACTTTCCTTAAGTTCTTCATTTTCTTCTGTTTTTGCGATGATTACTTTTTTAAAGCTTAAACGAGAGCAGATATCACAAATCTGTCTGGCAGATTTGTTTAAAATAATTTTTTTTCGTTATAGTTATTTTTTCCGACTAAAAAGTAAATTAACCAGAATTTCATCAATTACATAATTAGCTTAAATCACGCTACTCACTGCTTTGAAAAAAATCAGCCAACATGGAGAAGACGATTTTAAATAAAACTGCAGACAGAATTTTGATCTCTGCCCTCTTTTAGACGTAAAAAATTAATATCTCTAAAAAAGTATAAACTTCTGTCCACTCTAAAGTTGCAGCAGAAATAAATATTGCTAACGGAATAAATCAAAGAAATTGAATTATATCTTGATTCCTCACATTAAATAGTGCCGTAACACAGTTAACATGTAATTTTTTAAAAATATTTCAAATTAAATTTATGCTGTGCAAAAATATTGTCATTCACTTGAATGAATTAGCTGCAACATTAAAACGGATACAGTATAGATACATATGGCTGATAGTCTATCCGATTGATAAACTACTAGAAACAAGCTGAAAAGAAGGTAATAAACTTCCAAGTGGATCAAATACTGTTAGTACAAATGCCCGCAACTTAAGGCAATGAGCCATAATTTATATTGCTTTCATGATGATTAATTTTTATCCCTTAAAAGAGAGGATATATCGAAAAATTGTCCGACATTTTTGTTAAAAATTGTTTTTACTATGTAGTCTTAATTATTTCAAGACAAACATTATATAGATTTGGCAAATTAGTTCATTAATAAGAATTTACTTAATTGCATAATTAGCTGAAACCATTGTGAATTTTTACTTAAAAAATAGTTAACGTATATTACGTACACTATTTTTTAACAAAACTGTGCAACAGGTTTTCGATATCTGCTCTCGTTTAGGATTTCAAAATTTAACATCCTAAAAGCAGTAGCATTTGTTTTGCCGAGTAGATATTATATTAGCGGACGTTTATTTATATAGCACTGGGTGGTAGTATGCTTTGCTTTCGAGTAAAGAGTTAAAAACAGTATATAAGGGATTGAAACCACAAAATCCATAAAAATTGAAAACTATGATATTTTATAATTTTTAGTACAATAATATCCAGGACTCTATAATAACAGAATTTTAAAAATATTCACTTTAGATTTTAAAAAATTTAACTCTCCGAAAACCTCTGCGAGATTGGTTTACGGATGTTAAAACTATTTTATAATACAAGCGCAAATATTTTTAAATTGCGGTTATTATAGAGTTCTAGATATTATCGTACTAAAAATTACCAAAATTCAATTTGTTTTTATTTTTATGGATTCTGTGGTTTCAATCCATTGTTTTTCTAAATACCGTTTTTAATTTTTTACTCGAAAGCAATGCACACTACCACCCAGTGATATATAAATAAACGTCCGCTAATATAATATCTACTCGGCAAAAAAATCTCAACGAATTATGACGAGTAGCTTAGATTTTATCGACGACTGAGTATTCCAGTCGTTCAGTCGACATCGTATCTTTCCATACTCCGATTTTTCGTAAAATATATGCACTTCGCGTGCCATAAAGAAAAACCTTGGCACGCCGTACCGTAATTGCGGTACGAGTGGTACCACCCGGCGTGTGTGGTCGTTTCCCTCGTGAATAATTCTACTCCTGCGACCTCCCCTCTGTACCAACCAACAAACCATCAATTCGTCGGCAGCCGTCAATCCCACGTCTTGCCTACACCCGCTGCGGCATGCCCCGCAGGAAGTCGCTTCTCCCGCGCGCGCAGACCGGAAACATCAAAAGCCCTGTCCGCTGCGCTATTCGTCGCCCTGTCAGCCGCATAAAGGCAGAACGGCAAGACGGCTTCGGACGCGGCGCGCGGCCACTCAGGAATTCCAATTGTCGGTCTTCAGCGCTCGCCGCACGAATGCTAAATCCATCCGAGGGCGTTTCCCGAACCATCACCGACTGCCACGCGATATGCTTTTACCCTGACCGAGGTACGACGAAGGGAAAAGCATACCGTAATGGTGGTTTTTCAGCATTACAGTTCACACCCACACAAACTTTTTTTATTGGTCGGGTTGAATGGATTTTGGTCAGCACTCAATATCTAGGCCTGGTGAGGGGTGACATGATGTGAGTATGGAGCAGCGCCGGAATGAAGGGGCAGGGGGAAACGGCAGAACCCCGAGAAAACCCGTTGATCAGCGGAATCGTCCGGCACGATTCCCACATGCGAGCAGTGAATCAAATCTGGATCGCACATGGTGGGAGGCGAGAGCTCTAACCGCTGCGCCAACTGCGGCCCCTTATTATTAGGTGTATTTTTTTACAATCGAACGTGTATAGGTTCGGTTTGGGAAGAGTCAAAAGGCTGTTATATCGTCACGAGGGTGGTGTGGATGGAACAAAATTTCAGCTTGAGTCATTGGGAGCTTCGAAGCCACAGACGAACAGACACACGGAAAGACAGACAGACATACGCGTCAGACTAATTACAATAATAACATGTTACCCGTTTTTTATGAGACTTTCCTATTTTGTCATCGTACAGTGTTTGGTAATAATGAACCTTTTCATTCAAAAAGCTCTGTCAATTTTTAAAGTTTCAGATACACCACAGTTAAGGCCTCACTCTTCAGTTTTCTGTTGTTTCGAAAACATTTTTTTAAACGCAAATTAATACATATATCAAAAATTCATTCTGGCAGTTTTAGCACTTATGTATAAGCGTTTGTATCAGAATTTTTCTGTGGCAATACACCAAACGGATTTTTAGATTTTTACCCCTGAAATAGCACAAATTTTGTAGCCAAAATAAGCCAAAACGGAGCAAAATATTTTTTTATAGCAAACGGTACATTATTTTAAAAAACGCTTTGGCAAAATTATGTATCGTACGACTGTACACAGTCTCATTTTTTTTTAAAGAATTTGGTTATAAAAATACTCAAGTTATTTGCGATTGTTTGAAATAAATGAAAGATCATAGCCTTAAATGCAGATTTCGGGATGTGTATATGAGATTCCCACACATATTCGAAAAAGAGTTGATAACTATTAAACAGCTGGACAGATTTCTATAAAATGCAGCTAACCATCACTACAATGGAGCTATCTTTCAATTAAAGAAAAAATCATCGAAATCTGTCCATCCTTTTAGGAGGTACGTATGAAGCTAGAGACAGGTAGGTACACAGACAGAAAGATATAGCCGCTAGACTTATAACACCTCTTCTTTTTGGTCGGGGTTAGTAAAATAATGTGGAAAAAATTGACGATCGTCAAGGCTTGGTCACATAACTCAAACAGCTAGTGACTTCTTGTAATCATCTGAGTAGGAAATGGGAAACGATGAGTAGAGATTCTAAATTGTCGCGGGTTCAACGACCAGCAGGCAAGACTCCAATGTCTTGTATATATGTCTTCAGCTACTTGTACATTGGTTGCTTCTCCAGTGAGTGTCTACTTCTATATCTGGCAAGTTAGTGTGGAAGTACGTGAGTGTTTTCATTCAGGTTTGTTGTTGGTTCAAAGTACTCTAATACCAGTCTTATATACAGCGACCCAACCGCTAGAAGTATATCCCGTGTACAGGAGTTTGAAATATAACGTCTGTTCAAATGAATCCGCGAAATTTCCGGGTCTCTAACAATGAATGACGAGAGAAAAATGGGGTGGCGAACGACTATGCCCGCTAATTGTTGGCTCGGGTTTCACCGTCTGGTCACTAGAGGTGCCTTTGTCAGAACCCAGAGATAGAGAGTTACAACAGACGGAGCACTGACAGCCTGTAAGAGGTCTAGTTGACTTTATTTATCCACGTAGCAATATGGCGGAGTGCAACCAGCTATTCATGTAGGTCACGGCCGTAGAAGAACAGGTCTTGACACTCGCCTGGAAACTTTACTCCCTTGTTGTTTGGCTGCAGTTCTCCAAGTGTTGTACGTCTTTGGCACTGCAAGCAGGGCGGTCGGGCTCAAACTCCGCCCACTTCCCTCCCTCTTTTTTTCCAGTGTTTACATTATAAAGATAAACAATTTAAAAAACGTATTTTTTAAAATCAATTTATGAAATACTTTCTTCGCTCACAATCCGAAAGCATAGCTCCAGCAATCTTTATTTACACACCTTTTAGTAAAACGTAATGTTTCTGTAAGGAAACATTGCCGGTAATTCGCTATATCCTTCATTAATTAAAAAATGTCATTGTTAACAAAAGACGTGGCACAGAGTCCTATGCAGTTCGCACGTGAACATTGTTGCATTGTGTTAGGATAAAAATTTATTTTAAGAGACACTAGTAAAAGGTATTCGTTACATTTATCTACGAAAATAAAACACACTTAAAACTAAACTTCTCAATTTTTGTTTTCTAGACATCATGCTTTGAAACATGGTTTTTGGGCACCTCAAAACGGTTACCTACATATGTACGTCTTTTTCAGACTGCTGTCACGTAAAAAAGAACCAAGTGGAATCATAAAACAAAAATAGTGATTCACGCGCTGGAGTTTACTACCCACTTTCCGCAAATAAAAAAGCAGGGTTGCCTTTTAAAGTCCAATAAGAAAAACCTGACGACCGAAACGGTTTTCGCGGCCCGCAAATAAAAGCGATACGGCTGTTGAAACACGAGCCCGTCTAGCTCTTATTCCTGTACAATGTAATTAATGGTTTGTAAATTTGCCACACATGCGTATAGGAGTACTAAGAAAGTAGGTATGTTAGAATTGTTTCCCAGACATCCATGGTAGAACTACTTAACTATTTTATAAAACAGTCAAATGTATACCGAAGTTACCAGACTTGTATTATAACAAGTGTAAAAGTTTGCATATTTACAAGGCGGAAGTATGGTGACAATCCCTACTGCGTTTAGGTCAATTACTTCCTAAACATTTTAGGAAGTTTTTTACAAGACATTTTTAGTTCTAAAATGAGTCGGAAATGTCCATTTCTTCATTTCTACTGCAAAGTTTGTCTTGCATTGTGCCACAAATCACAAAATACTAACAATTTATTGCCCATACGTAGCTGTCAGCTTTTACCATACTTGTATGAAACAGAGTATACCTAAAAAACGGCACCTAGCACCTGCTGTATGGGACTTTTAACAACTGATCGTCTTTGCGCCATGTAACTTTAGTAAACTTAACTTCTATGCGTATTTATCGTCACATTGAGTAGCAGCTTCTAACTTTACGAAATGCAGATTCAGCGTTGGAAAAACAATGCAAAAGATCACGTTCGCGTTAAAAAATATATGATACCTTTTGTCTTTTGTTTGTGTCTTACTTTTCTCAGTATAAATTGAATATAAGAAGATAGTTGTTTATAAACGTAATTGTTTTATTCTAGAAATCACACTATAATTTCTGTGATTTGTAAAAGAATAAATATTGTTATTTATAACATACAAAGAACTTTAACGGAGAGAGCAAGATTGATACATGAACTTCATATAATTAGAAAAAAATCAGAAATGATGACCATGGAAAGGTATTGTTGTTCACTATGTTATTGAAATATTAGTCTTATGTTTTAATATTTTGTACTTATTTTATGTATTAATATAGCGGAAATTTAATTCCGGCTGTTTTGTAAAAGCACAGCAGCTTTCAGAAATCGTAGCCTATTTCTTAATGCAAAGGTAATGCATTTTTCAGACTCGAGATCAAGTGAACCGAAAGTATGTTATCTTAAAATCTAGCAAGGCAAAATTTCACAAAATACTTTAATACTCTTGATCTAGGCATTAACCTGATAAATTTCGTTTGTTGATACCACCCTATCTAAACGCCTCCGATCTGGTCTTCCCAACTGTTTAGGCTTGTGTCCACAAGTCATCTCTCTTTCTCGCCGAAATATCCCGTGAGTCATAATCGCAGGTTTCCTTGTTTGAAGACGCAACACGCGATGTCACTCAACGTACAAACGAACATCTCGGCAAATAAAGGCGGGGAAATATGTTTGCTTTGTATTATATTCCTGGCGGAGATTAAACGAAAGAGAAGAAATACGGGAGGATTTCTGTCTATCCCTACTCACGCCAAGGAAATGTCACGCTCATTTGAAGCATAAGGCATGCTCTTTGCGAATGCTTCAATCGAAGTAATGAAAGCGGTTATATAGGTTATTCATGGTATAGATATCGCACAAAAGCCATGTTCTGTACGGAGAAGAGGAAAATTATTCTACAAGAATAAAATGTGGTATAAATGTATGAGTAGGTGGTGATTTCTATAGTTTTTCGGACCTAAAAATATTTATTTGGCCATAATTTTCAGGAAATAAGAAATAATGCCTTTAAAGATTGCAAAACAATAAAGACCGCACATAGATGTACAAAAAGAGTCGGTGGTATTATAAATTGAGGTAAATTTTATATAAACTTAACATGAAAATCGCTCTCTTTGCTCCTGTCAAGAGTCTCTGAGGTAAACAAAACTCTTAAGGCTTCTGCCTACCTCGGAGCGCAGCGGGAGCAAGGATAGGGTTTTACATGTTAAACTAAATTCCGTGTAGCTCTGTCACCCTTTGAGATATCGCTTTCGGATGGGAACCATTTTCTGCATTGATAAGAGGAGAATACTGCAACGTAAACAAAAATGTGAAAATAATTTTATGATTACAGGGTTTCAAGTGTTTAATCGGCATGAAAACACTTATTTGCTCATAGTTTTCAGTGTATTGATATAACTTGCTAAAAGATTCCGTAGCAGTGTGGGCCGTATCGTACTGAACAAAAAAGTCAGTGGTGGCATATATGTAGGTTTGAAAGTGGCTGAGATATTTAGGAATATACTTAAACCTGTAACGCCCTATCCTTGCTGCCGCCGGAGCTCTGAGGTAGGCAGAAGCCTTAAAGGTCTGGTATAGGCGGTTCATTTTAAAGCGAGCATTTTTCAACACTTATAATAATAATAGTAATAATAAATTATTGAGGCAATAGAAAAAATTTAAGAGTTATGAAACGTTTACACTAGTTTTTAGTTACATGGAAGGTTTCGTATTTAAAATAGTAAATATGGAGGCATAACAGCTCACAGAAAATTGTAAACAGTGCTCAGTTTATCCTGAACAACCTATATATATATATTTTCCAGTTTGTATCTCTACGCCGCTTTTTAAAATCGACACAGCAGTGCATGTTATGTACTCATAGTACTTACATTTATTAGATTTAATCATAAGTACGTGAGTCCACAATATAATAATAATTTGTTGTTATAATTAACAAGATGTCGTTAAATGTCCTTACTTTACCATGAACAATCTGTGGAAATGTTTTTTTTTTTTTTTTTTTCACTACACAGTGCCATTTAAGAATTTAAATATAGCCTATTGCCTGAATAATCTTCTATGTTAATATTTTTATATTAATATTTCAAACTGGTACACTTTGAAGAACACTAGAGGCACTGAATAAGGTACACATACTCACACACGCATATATATATATATATATATATATATATATATATATATATATATATACATATAACGTCTTTTGAAAGTTATTCCTAAGCAGACATCACTCACGCATTTCTTTTGGAATAAACTTCCATCAGCTAAACTTTGCACATCGCTCGGCCAGGACAGACGTTGAAAATCTTTTCCAACGTGTTTAATGTAGAACGAAAGAAGATTTTTTTTTCTTGTTACTTATCTTCTTTGCTGTTTGGGTCAGCCAGTACATATAAAGAAAATACGTAAATCTCTTCGATTACGTATGGTATGGATTGCATAGGGTAAAGGAAAGTAGGGGAAGAGAGGGCTGAGAGAAAAAAGGAGGGGAGTGAGATAGGGGAAAGATTGACGTGCGAGTTCCTCACTGGGTAGAGGAAGGGGACAGCTCAACTTCTTTCAGTCACGCACTTTGGAAAACAAACAGCGGCACTCGCCGACAAAGGGCTCAAGTTAAATACAAGGATGGCAGGACTGACAGAAGAAGGGTGGTAAAGAGGAGGGAGGGAGGAGTAAAGGAAAAACAAGCGGCATGTACCACGCCATACACGCGCCTACGGAAGACCCAAGAAGACGGTTGGAACGATGTTTGAAACTGCTTCCAGCGACGCCTCAGTGTTAGATGTGTTTCTCGGAAAGGGGGAAGGGAAGGACGAAGACAAGACTGACGGAGATTACTCTCCAAACAGATCGTAATTAGGAGATGTTAAGACTGTGGGTGGGCGGTTTTTACTTCTTCACTCGTCGCTGTGCGGTGGTATTTTCTCGAACATTCTTCAGACATTACCGAGCCTCGGGTACTAGTTATGTCACGAGGCGAAACTTACGTGTCACCTTGATTTCAATTCTTGGGTCAAAAGTTATTTTCCTGATCTCGAAATATTACGTATTCGAACGGCTGCGGCATATTTTTAAAATACCGTGAGAGTGGGAGAATGTGTTAGGATGATAAAACCAAATACACCGTCTTAAATCTAATCGATTTTAAGTATGAGTACGGAAAAAACTACAAAACAAGCCCAGCTAATATTAGACAACTTTATGAGGAAACATTTTCCCAGAATGTCGCATTTGATAATCATGACCTGTTCTCCCGCAATTAAGTATACGGTATTTCGACGGCAACGATTGTTCTTCAGAAATGTGTTATTTGAGAAACAATTTTGGCTTAGAAAGCTGGTAAAATATGTTGTCTTCCAACACTCATTCCTCTATCTAGGCCATTCCACTGTGTCGTAAAATAAAGTAGTTGAGTTCATATTTTCTCTACCTACTATTTCAACTTACCTCTAGTTACAGGCCCTTATGTTAAGGGATTAAAATACATAACAGTATTTCACTAGAGAGAAAAAAATACTAAAAATGACTAAAAACTGCATTTTAGGGCATTGGCATTCACTTACCTAAACATAAAGAAGACAACCACAGTTTGGCGTCCGTAGTTCATTCCTTTGACTTTCGACACGAGCGGTAGTAACATACAGTTACAGATATAATTTGCATGTTATGGGACTACAAGGACAGCAAACAGCCGCTGACTCTAAGGTCGACTATTACTCGTTAACCATTTGGCTCATCACCTCTAACGAGCGAGGTGGTACAGGTAACACGTTGGACTCGCATTCGGGAGCACCCGGGTTCGAGCCCCGGCTCCGGCCATCATGAATTCGGTTTTCCATGGCTTCCCGAAGTCGCTCCAGGCGAATGCTGGTCCATGGCCGACTCCTCTCCCAGCACATGTCAATGTAGCAAGCCGTGTGTCACCGTCTATAATGACGTCACTGTCGACGAGACGTAAAGCCCTCTTATCTCACCTTACCTTCATCGCCTTTACAAGCAAGGCGCTGAAATTGCGTCTTTCACTTGAGGGTTTCTTTGTGCGTACTTATTTTGGCACAAACACTCTGTGAAGAACTGCGGTGACATAGACGCTTGGGGAGGAGGAGTAAGTCGTTTGTCGGATGTCGAGCAAGAGGGTAGAGGGTGGTTGTTAGACGGAGGAGGAGAAGTGGAGTAATGCTGGGTTGTTCGGACGGGCAGCGGTCGGTGACGGGCGGAGGTCGACATCGATCAAGGCCGTCATGCGTGGACAGGGGAGGTCCTCGTCGGCGGCGCGGGAAAAAGGGAGAAGCTGACATCTGTCGGCGGATCTGTTTAGGCATTCAGCCTGGCAGGCTGGGGTGCGCCCGGGCCCATAAACATATCAGTGGGGAGAGAGTCCATTCCCCCTCCTTTCGTGGGTGGGAAGGATTTACGGGGGAAAATAGGGGAGGTGAGTCGCTGGGTTGGAGGTGACCCCCACATGGGTTTCGCCTCCCCTGGCGTCGTTAATTATACTATTTTTCTCTCTCTCGTCCTCCCTTATTTTTGTTCTTCTTCGACGTGGGAGCGAGATGTCTCGTGGAATGCCGAATAGCATCTGGGGGTAAACCCTGTGTGATCAGTTGTTTTATGCTGACAAAGGAAAGTTTGGTAGGTGGTCCCTCCCGGGCAGGATTCTCCTACCAACAAGGTCGTCATTGTTTTTCGCGTATACAGCGGAACTGTACACAATACTCATTGCCCCTATTTTTGGTGAAACAATTTCTGCATCAATTTGCTTCAGTACTTATGTGCACATCTGCAGTTCTGCTTCATGGTCGATGATAAGATGGTTTTAACTCTTATGTGTCTTAACGTTTTACTGCAAATCACAGACGACGTGTCGTATAGAAAAACATTATTTCGATTGGTACAGTCAAATAAGAAACGTGATGCAAAGCTGCAGATGTGCATGTAAGGCATTGAAAGAAGTATTGATGTAGAAAGTTTGATACAGAAGGCATTACGCGAAAATCAAGGTTCCCTACTCATTACTAGGGACCTGAAGTTTTTCGGGAAACATCGTAGAATGCAAACGCCCATGCATTTGTGTCACTTTCACACTTCACGACTCGGTTGTCACAGCGGCTAGAGAGCTCGCCTCCACTTTGGAGGTCCGGCTCGATTCCCTGAAAGCTCGCTCGTGAATCAGTACGGAATAAACCACTTCCGTGAAATTCCAGTAGTTTCTGTCAAAAATGAGCAGCTGGAGTTAGTGAAACCATGCTTTTGGATCAGTGACAAAACTGAAATGCTTGAAAAGGGATTTACAATTATTCTCAGTGTATTTCACCTGCCGGTTAACTGATTTCAGTGAATTCTGCGGATCCATAAGTCAGAAACAGATTGGTGAAAGGAATTCCAGCTATTCACATTTCACTGGTTGTAACCAGGATTGTTGTCAGGTAGGGCGCAAGTTGCGGAGAACTGTACACTCGTGTGAACGTGCCGCCGTATAGGCCTACCAATACTCATGAAATATGTACTGGCTACTTACTGTGTTACGATCAGACAGTAATAGGCCTAAGTGGCACCTTCATACCAGCGTGTCAGTGATAGTAGCGTCAACTCATAGCGGGGTGCCAAAGTCAACATTTACTTGCTACGCTGTCATGCAAAAGTGAAAACAAACTGACCTACTTAAACAAAATAATTCAATGTGAACTTACATCTCGTGAGCTATGCAATAAAACATTTAAAAAAACCACAACATAATATTTTGAATTTAAAAATAGCAAAAGTAGGGCTGAAATAAAGTTTTTTTTAAAATACAAAAGCAGATCGCCGAATTTTTCCAAATGTTTTATTACGTAACCCATAGTATGGTATTTCACTATGAGTTATTTCACGTACGTAAGTCAATTGGTTTTCACTATTTGCATGGCAACAAAACATGCAAATATTGACTTTGTCGCACCGTTATGAGAAAACTACGCCAGGCAAAATTGTTTCGTAAGCGGAAACTGCGCTCACAAGTATCGTCTACAAAACTAACACTATTTCATATAAATATAAAATTATGATTTTATCGCACTTGAACACCCTTAAAGGTCATTCGGGATAAAGTGAGCACTAAAAATTTAATCTTCGAATTATATCACTAGCGGTTACTGCAAAAAATTCAACATTAACTCTAGTTGCCTTATTGCTTGTGTTGTTGGCAGCGAGATTATGAAATACAGTTTCGTGTGTTTTCCCATTAAAATACTTGGGAGAGTAGCCGAAATTGGACCGTTGCCTAGATTGGACCACCCTGGTTTCTCGCCACATAGTGACATTTCAGACTGTTCAGTTGGCTCTACTGCTAGTCGATAGCACCAAGGTCACGCCACACAACGAGCAGTGAGGTGTAGCCATTGTACGCAGCAGGATCGTAGTTTCCGTGGTTTGACAGTTTGTGTTGTTATTG
>PNEQ01056624.1:0-11695 GCA_003012365.1 Medauroidea extradentata
ATGTTTCTAACGACATTTGTCACAGAATAAGCTCGGAATACATTAAATTTACTTTGCCGCATTAAAAAATGAGGACGGGAGGTGTTAGGCACAGTGGTGAGGAGGGGGCGGTAACAATCAGCGTAATATTTTATAAAAAATTTCATTGTACTTATTTATTTATTTAGCTGTAAAAAGGTTGTTAAATAATCCAGCTGCTAATAATTTTCTTACGATTCAAATCTAAGTCGGATATATTTTTTTTTGTGTTTTATTGTTGAACATCATTATACCTTAAATATTTAAAATGACGGCAATTATTAAATAAATCTTTCCTACCTAAGAACAACTCTTTAAAGAGCAATAATAACGTATATGAGAATATTAAAACTTTTATTTTCGTTCCAATATTGAATAGACCAAGCACATTAAATATTTAAAAAAGCTTATTTTCTTGACGTCTCTTTCCGTACACTTGTTACAAAACAATAATAAACAAGTTAACTTTTAAAATTCTTGGTATTGCCGGTATAAGGTTGAACAGTCATGTCAATGTAAATTTTTAAAATAAAGCTTATTGTTTAAAGATATGTCTTTCCTAATATATAAAACAACATACTAATATGAAAATGTGAACATTATTATTCATTATGGCATTTCTTTGTTTTAACTTTGAATAATAATTTCAAAGAAATATTTCGTTAAAAATAACTTCAAGGACTAATTCTTCAAACTCTTCAAAAGCATAATAATTTGAAATCTTACATCAATGACCACTGACATTTGTCTGGTAACATTAGTCACAGAATAAACTCTGGACACATTAAATGTACTGTGCCACATAAAAAAAAGAGGGTGGGATGTGTTGGGCACAGTGGCGAGGTGGGGTAGCCAATGTGAATAATATTTTATAAAAATATGTATGTATGTACATATGGATGTACATACTTTTTTTTTTACTTTAAAAAGTTGGGTAAAGAATCAAGCTGCTGATATATTTCTGGGATTCAATTGTTTTGTGTTGTATTGTTGAACATCACTGTAGGGCCTACATTAAATATCAAAATGACGATAGTTAAAAAAAAACTGTCCTTACTTAAGACAACATTTTAATGAGTGATAATCACGCGTGAACTTGAAACCATGTTTTTGTATTCGCTCCGATGTTAAATAATCACTGCACATTAAATGTTTCAAAATGCTTATTTGAAGAATTCTCTTTCCTTACACTCGTTGCAACACAATACTATGCAGTTATTTACATGAGCATTTAACTTGTAAATTTATTACTACTTTACAGTAGAATAGTAATGCCACATTAACTTTTTTTAAAATAAAGCTTATTATTTAAAGAAATATCTTACGTAACACTTAAAACAACATACTAATGTGAAAATTCTTATATTGATATTCATGCAATACGTATTTTTGTATAAAACTCTTATTTAATGCGTTGCCGTAAATACTGAAATAACACTACGAGGAATCTCTTCACAACACGTAGAGGGGCCGAGGTTAGCACAGTGGTTAGAACACTCGCCTCCCACTAAGCCCATCCGAGTTCGACCCCGGCAGGTTCGGTACCCATATTTTCGCATATGGGAATCGTTCCAGACAATGTCGCTGATCGGCGGGTTTTCTCGGGGTTCTCACGTTTCCACACCCCTTCATTCCGACGCTGTTTCATGCAACATGTCATCCCTCGTCAGTGCTAAAGACCTGATGTTAAGGGTTAACCGAAACCTCTTCACTAACACTTAACACAATAGGCAATTTTTCCAGCACTTTAAACAACACAATGTACAATTTCTTTAACGTGAATTTAAACCGTTGTTCAGTAATAGAAAATAATAAAGTACCAATCAAACTCTTTTTACATAGACTTACAAAACAAACTCCACCCTCCCACTAATCCTGGCTCTTAAGGGCCCTCCCTACCCGCGATAAAATACGTTGCTGTGAGTTACAGCTATTATTTTTGTACGAAACTATTTAACGCGCATTATATTTGTTTACCCACGAAAAGAGCACACATTTCAAACTATGTAGCCACAATTTTAAAAAGTTCGTCACGCCTAATTAGAAACATAATTTTCGGGCCCCTCAAAACTGCAAAAACAAAATGTTTTCCCAGGCTGCTGTATCTGGAAAAATAACAACCGGATAAAAAAAACAATACAAACATGCATTAGACTTCGAACTATGCTGCCCAAAAATAAAATAATTGTGTCACTGCACTGCACACCAGCCAAGTGGCTTGCGTGAAGAAGCGATAATGCATGTCATATACCGGTCAGAGGCGCCCTTATCACTTCATCTATTTTTAATCTCTCTCTCTCTCTCTCTCTCTCTCTCTCTCTCTCTCTCACACACACACACACACACACACACAGTCTATTCAGGGAGGGGCCTTATTGGTGTTCAAAAGCGATAAAATCAAAAGTTTATATTTTTATGAAATATTGTTAGTTTTGTAGACAATACTTCTGAGTACATGTTACTCTTACATAACAATTTTATCTCTCATAGTTTTCTCATAACGGGGTGTCAAAGTCAAATTTTGCTTGTTACACTGCCATGCAAATCGTGAAAACCAACTGACCTACTTAAACAAAATTATTCACTGTGAACTTACACCTTATGAGCTACGTAGTAAAACATTTAAAAAATACACAGCGTAGTACTTAGAATTTAAAAATATCGCAAAAGTACAGAAAAAAGTAGAAATTCAGCAATTATTTTTAAATAGTTCGCGGGATTTTACAAATGTTTTATTACGTCCCCATAATATGCTATTTCACGGTGAATTATTTAACGCAAGTAAGTCAATTAATTTTCATTGTTAGCATGGCAGCAGAAAATGCAAATTTTGGCTCTGACGCACCGTTATGAGGAAACTACGACAGGTAAAATTATTTCGTAAGAGGAAACTCCACTCACAAGTATCGCCTACAAAACTACACTATTACATAAAAACATAAAACTATGACTTTATCGCACATGGACACCCTTAATACATTCAACGTGTATATTAACACCAGTTCCCGTTTTTATCGAAATGTAATTATGATCATACAAAACACAACACATTTAGTCCGTTAATTACAAATTAGTTTATGTTGAGAAACATAATCCCTTGTTTGGTACTGCTGAATTCAAGACTGAGGAAATTTCGTCTCTCAATGAACAGCTGTTTCCAGCAATACAAACACCGAAGTAAAAGTGTTACTTATTTACTATAGATAAACATGTAAATCTACTATTATTTATGTGCTCTCTATTACATGAAATATTTTATTTGTTTTCTCCAGGACGTGGTTAGTTTTCCATGATCTTGCCTTTGAGTATGATGCCTGCGACAATTCTTAATGCACTCGCCTTCTTGCCGCGTATTTGTGTGAATAAGGCACGGCACCAAGGGCGAAGTTTACCGGCTTATCTGGTGTGGTATCACCTCTAGCGCAAGACAATTGAAACAGCGTGGAGTTGTATCGTAGATCACTTGCCTGACACTTTCAGTGGTGATCCCATATTTTTATTGGTGAAAATATTAAAACTGCGTGTTTCTAGAAGAGTTTCACATGAATCCTATGAGCAGTTTTTCATATATAACATATTGAAAAATATGTTTTTAGCCGTTTGAGAGGTTCGGAAATGATTTTTGCTAATCGATGTGATGTTTTGAAAGTACCTGTCAGTCATTGTTTGAAGTACATTTTCTTTTCGTACATTGACACAATAGGCATGTGTTGAACAGGTAGCCTACATAAAAATTATTTAAAGACACTCGGAAACGCATTTTAAGCGCGTGGTAGGCGGTGCCCTTAAGGGTGTTCAAGTGCGATAAAGTTATAATCTTATGTTTATATGAAATAGTGTTTGTAGACAATACTTGTGAGTGCAATTTTCCTCTTACGAAAAAATTTTAGCTGTTGTAGTTTTCTCATAACGATGCGTCAATGTCAAAATTTGTATGTCCTGCTGCCATGCAAATAGTAAATACCAATTGACTGGCGTACGTGAAATAATTCACAGTGAAATGGCATACTATGGGCTACGTAAAAAACATTTGAAAAATTCCCGCGATCTGTTTATATAGTTTTTAAAAATTGCTGAATTTGACACTTTTTTCTGTGCTTTTGCAATATTTTAAAATTAAAAATATTACATTGTGGGTTTTTAAATGTTTTATTGCAAAGCTCTTTGGATGTAAGTTCACAACGAATTATTTTGTATAAGTTGGTATGTTGGATTTCATCATTTGCAAGGCAGCATAATGAACTAATTTTGACTTTGACACCCCGTTATGAGAAAACTACGAGAGCTAAAATTGTTTCGTAAAAGTAAAATGCACTCACAAGTCTCGTCTACAAAACTAACAATATTTCATAAAACTAAAAAAAAAAATATGATTTTGTCGTACTTGAACACCCTTAAGACTTCAAGTTCCTTTGGTTTCGAGAAAGACTTTCGTTGATTTGTACATCTAATTTTTTGGGGAAAATTTTATTAGTAGAGTAATTTTCTTATTTGTCGGGTTATTGTCTGGGAGTAGTTTTCAGATTAGTATCTGAACTCCTACACTTCCGAAGTGCCAGCAATGTTAGACGTGCCAGAGAAGGATGTTTTTCTATTACCGAGAGTTCTTCTGTTTGTGTGAAATGTTTATTTTCGGTCATTTTCTTAATCAACGCACGCTTCCGCGATTCAAAACCCAATTTAACTGTCACTTCTTCACCACCA
Organism: Medauroidea extradentata; assembly: GCA_003012365.1. Lineage (NCBI taxonomy): Eukaryota > Metazoa > Arthropoda > Insecta > Phasmatodea > Phasmatidae > Medauroidea > Medauroidea extradentata. Next base: position 4,723 of record PNEQ01056624.1, read on the forward strand.
TTTGCTTGTGTTTCAATAATGAGCTATTATTTTTTATTTGCTCTTTTGTGCTTGTACCTTCAGCAAATATGTTTACACTGCACACACGATGAATATGTATTCAAATATTCAATGTAATCGACGAGAAAAAACGTGAACACTATGTATTCAGTGCAGTTTATTTTGCACTGGCAACTGCCTTCAACATATTTGACACGAACTTTACTAATGTGTGCCTTCACCTAGCCTGCTTCTCTGCCGTGTAAAGTGTTCTGCCAGTTTTAACATAGCATAGTACGTTTGTGTTGGTAACTGCTTGTATAATATGTGCATGCAAACATTTTAGCGGTAAATAATAGTGAAAATCTTCACCAAATTGAAGGTTGTACTTTGCGACGGAAGCGTAGGTGGTGGTGGGTGGCAAGGCAACACGCTTGCCGGTGAGCAGCCGGGGGGGTGTACACGGCGTGTGAGGAGCGGCAAGGAGAAGGAACGCGGCAGTGCGCATGCACCACTGTGCTTAGAGGTCCTAGATCTAGGCGCTAGTGTATGTCTGTTTCTTAGCCGGGTGGCAGAGAAAACTAGCCGGGTGGTGCGCCCGGCAAAATGGACGTGGGGAGAACACTGCAGTTCACGACTAGTGCGTGAAAATATGGCAACTACCAATGTTGGGGTCGCTTATTTTTGTTGGCAAATAACACTAGCATTACCTGTCCAACCGACAAGCGAACAATTGCATTCATCCGTCCAAGCTGATTTTTATACGTCTCGGGCAAGCGCACAAATTATTCGACGCGTGTCACAGTGTGAAAGGGCACACAGAATTATCAGAGCATGCATGCTAAAATAAATAAATAAATTGCTACACTCGTCAAACTGATTACGTTGGTCTTCAGAGGCCGGCAGTGTAATCATGTTGACTCTGTCGGCACATGCACTCTTGCCGCGCACCTACGCGGGTGGTACACCGTTGAGGCGGTCCAGCAATTGATAGCCATACTTACATGACACTGCGGAGTTTTTGGCCCATTTTGACTTAGTGTATAGTTGCACCCATACTTGTTGGGTATCACTGTAACCAGCGCATACTTACCTGTTAAAATAAACCTATATTTCCTTTGAATAACGTACTACTTTGTAATTAAATAAGATTAAAGACTGTTTTAATGCAATTTTTGGGTTTAGGGGTCAGAATCGGCCAAATTCGACTATAGGGAAGACACTGCTAACGAAGTTCGAACCCAGAATCGTGACATTTCGCTATAACGTGACTCTACTGTAATTACAATAAAAAATGCCAAAAATATTGTGATAAATTATGCAAAGAAAATAACGCCAAGAAAATTACCATCAAATGACACTGAGAAAATCAGGATAAAGTTGTGCACTGAAAATCACAGTAAAAACAGATTACTACTTACAGCTTAATATTAGATAGAGACGTGCACAATTATTCTCTGCCAGAAGAAGCTGACTTGGCCAACGAAACAGTGCTCTCATGCTTCCGCGAGAAGAAATATGTTATCCAACGTTTTGTATGTCTCTCTCGACGAGTACCTACCTGTGAGCACTTGTACATGTCTCTATCTAATATTAAGTTGTAACTGGTAGCCTAGTAGCATATATCCTGCCCATAGAAACCAGATTAAAATATGTTTGCACGACCACAATGATAAAATAGACTGTAAAGTAAATACATAAGAACAAAAAATACAGTATGCTTACGAGCAATAAAGGCCAAGAAAATCATGATACAATTTGATTAAAGTACACTTGTGAGGTTACTAAGGTAAAATAATGCAAGGACACTGACAATAAAAACTCATTAATATATGTTTGCGACTCCATAGTGTAAAATATTGCTAATAATATATTGAAATTATGCAAAGAAAATTGTATTATAAAGTGATAAAACATATGTTGCAGATGACAGAAAAAAATAATGTGAAGATGGACACAACATAATCTAATAAAAAATACGATCACATCTTGTGAGCCCATGTTTGCTAAAAATACATGGCCCTCAGGCTTTATATTTCTTTTGGGTGAGACGTGTGTACTTCAGTGATAGTAGTTTTATTTTAAAATGTCTACATATAAGATAATTATACATTTTAGAATGGCGATCAGTAAACTATTGTAAATATCATTTCTCCACTCTGTTGCTAATGAATTTGGTACAGTAAACTGACAGAGCAGCGAAACACTATCTTCATCTAGTTTCCTTATTAGCTGCCAGTGCACTGTGAATCTAGATGCTTTTTCAGCTGCTAAGTCAAGTAAGAAAAAAATGAGGATCTGGGGATGGGCAAAATAAAATTATAAGTTTTTGGATATTCAAATTATGATAAAATTGATCAATTTTGGACAAGTCATTCAAATGATTGTTTTTTTTTTTTGGTGTTGCATCATTTCATAGTTTATTTACAGATTTTTTTACAGCAATTATAATGAATATGCTTTAATTATATTTATATAATATAACTTGTGCCCGTTTCTTACACTGCCAGCACAATATTAAATAAAGGCGGGTGTAAGTCCATGGACGAGGGACACATCTCATACCAAGGCACACTCTTCCTATCACACCCACTACTAACCCTAAAGGTGACGTAATACACACACTGGGACAAGGTAAAATAGTCTCAATCAATACTGAATTAAACTCCGATAATACAAATAACTGCTAGGTTTATTTAGCGGAAATTACACGTCATTCAGAATTAAACTGCATTATTAACAATTTAAATAACATCAATCAAATACATACCACACTGGTAAGTTAAAAGGGGCGTAGGTCAGCTCGCGGCCGAAACGGCACCACACAACGGAAAACGGATTAATTAGTTGAAATCAAAAGAACACGAAAGCTAAAGGATTAAGAAAACTAAGAATCAAATCAAAACATACCAAACATTGCCAGTAGAAGTCACGGGTGCCGCATCGGCCACGAGTTGATCCCTTTAACCATGCTGGTCGAGAAGCGGAGGCAGAGTACCCGAAGGCAAGCGTCGGCAACACGGACTAGCCAGCCGGGATGGGAGGGGGGGGAAGCACGAAGACGGCCGAGGCCGCCCGAAGATATACAAACATCTGACGTCTGAAAGGAGAGGGGGACTAGCGAGGTTCATTGGCAGGGCTCGTGGGCGCACAGTTCAAATCTTCTCAGAAACAAAAATGTTCAGGAACACATGATGAAAGATAATAAGGGTGAGCTAGCCCAGCTCAAACTCTAGCTATATGCGTGTAAGATTAACTATGAAAAACAAAACACATGAAAAATGGTTGGAATACAGCAGTGTTTTTGTGACGCATTATTGTTGCTATCATTTTCTTCACTCAATTGACAGCTAAATTAATTTGTTTATTTCATCAGATGTGTTGCTTTCCAAAAACTGATAATTTAAGTAAAACAAAATTTGACCAAACACTACATAATACTTAAATATCATTCACTATCAGTTTATAGCAGTTTGAGAAGTAAACCTAAATTTTTCTTTCAAATAATGGATGGTTAATTTTTCATTTAGTAAAATTTGCACTTTCATAAACTTGTTGTTGAATCTTTCATTTAGTAAAATATTAATTTTGAAGGTGAGAAATGTTTCATTCAGTTAAATATTTATTTTAAAATAGGCTATGATGAATATTTTAGTCACTTTCTAAAGGTGGATGACAATAATGTTTCATTCGCTTTCAAAAATTGGATGAAAATGTTTCGTTCAGTAAAGTATTAATTTTCAAGAAGTGGATGACAGATGTTTCATTCAGTTGTGGCTAAGTGAATTACTACGCAGTTATAAGAACTCACCAGCTGTAGTACAGTATGTTTTCTCAGTTACATGGCCAGGTTCTGCCAATCACCAGAGGTTACTCAGGTTGTGATAAATGACTATGCAGTTAAGGGTTTCAAGATTGTGGATTTTGAACAAAAGTCTTAATATTTTATGTATATGTTAACATTTTACTAAATGCATATCTGCAGAACATTTTTACACATTAATTTACAGTAAGTCCTAGATTTACGTTGAGGTTAGGTTCCTGAAAACAGTGACGAAAATTTAAACTACTTAAATTAAGTCGGACCAGCTGCCCACAGTCTACAGCCAAACCTTTTTGAAACATAAGAATGTCAACTCGGGTGCATAATAATGGATTAACGATTGCACAAGAATGGCTTAAAGTTATTCTCTGAATCAGCGACTACGTATTTAAATTGAAGAATGGATATTCAAACATTAGCTATGTTAATCCGAGAAAACGTAAAGTGATATGACGTAAATCGAGGACTTACTGTATTTATATCACATATTGCATTTATTTCATGTTTGTTTCTTGAATATTTTGAATACATTGCCTTCAGGTTTAATTTGTTAATGTTTTTTAAGTATATGTACTACTTTTTTTTCCTTTCTTCCTGACACCATCAATCAAATGACACAATTCTTGGGAACTGTGAACCGTGGTTAGATTGAGGTTCTATTGTAGTTAATGAGATGGTGAATCATGTTGGATAAAATGTTTTGATAATATTTTGTAGCATAATGGTTGTTAACATTCACTTTCATTCCTCATAGCAGCACCATGATCTGACTGTCACTATTGCCATTACTCTCATCCTTGATTTCTTGTGTCGAGATAAAACTTGGGGATAGTGGTTTCACCATCATATAAAATTGCTTAAAAACCGTAATCATTTAAGATTGTTAGTAAAAATTAATAATATGTTTGTTGGAATTAGCGATAGCTTGCTGGCCAGAAAGGAGATGAAGTCTAATGTTAATGGTGCTGAATATGCTACTCAATTCTAGTGAATTGTGTTAAAAACTATAGAAAAGGCAGTACTGTTGTTTTCGTATTATACATATTTGGTTTTAGAAAATGGTTTGTAAAGCTACCACATTCCAAAAAATAATATAAAAAATTTGTATTACATAAATGAGGTATCAGATGTTAATAATTTTTAAAATGTTTTTCATGTGTCTACAGAATATGACATGTGTATGCTATGTATTGTAAAAGGGTACTTGGCCCGGCCCGCCCATTTAGTCTCCAAAATTCGATTTCTTTTTATGCTGTAGAATATTTAGGCCTAACCTTAACTTTAATGTAAACATGATTTCATTAACTCGACTGCAGATTTATGCGCGATTCTCAGCGTTAGCAGACGTCTAATGAAGTCGCGAGGTGCTTCGTTTACATAGGACTGCAGAGTAGCCTGGAAGTGTGGGGGGCCCGGCTTGCCTGGCGCGTGTGTAGTGCATTGAGATCCCCACAAAGTAATCTATAAGGACAGATGTTAGTTATAAGTGACAACGGATGGAGAAACAAAGAGACATTCATATTTAATTGTAAGCTAAAGTTTGTTGTTTGTTAAGAAGCGGTGGGCCAAACCAATATAGTAATAATGAATACTAATGTTAAATAGTGTATGACAGGTGAGAGCATTCATAGCTAGTATTAAGTGTGGCCTCTGGTGAGGAATCTTTGTATTATAGTATCATGTGACTTGTAGTAGCCTATAAAGAAAAGAATGTGTTAACTTTAAAACGAGCACTACATATATATCTAAGTAGGAAATTAGGAAATTAAGCCTTTATGTATATATTGAGGTTTGCTGTTGTAAAATTGGTAAATTGAAATCTCATAGTAAAGCCAACCCAGTTAGTTAAAGAATGCTCTAGGTAGGTAGAAGGGTAGCTGGCGTAGTAATATCTCAGGGCACTTCCGCCGGGGCCAGCGAGGCTGTTGAACCTCGGCCACGTGCTTTTTACTTGTTCGGTGTGTGTGGAAGCGAGCGGATGTGTGCGGCAGGGCTGCTGCGAGGCAGCGGCGCGCAAGCAGCATGGTTTCTTTTCTGATAACCTGAGCCATCGGGCAGGGCAAAGTAAAACATTTTGGTTCCTAATTTAAAATAACTGAAGTAGTTATGCTTTATTTACCGTTTTAAGCGAGTATGGTGAGGGCCCACCGCGAGGTATTGTACAGGCGTGTGTATCTGTATTGTATTGTCAATCAATCTGGAAATAGAGTGAACATCCTGCAACTAACGTGGTATTTTATTCTCTATAAATGACTATCACTTATTTAAATTGCCGGGCAGATGAATATTTACCAGAATAGATTTCTTCGTCTCCTTTGTTTCTTTCGTACCCTCGACGAAGAGTGAATGAGCTAATGTTTACTGCAGCTGAGAAAATAGCTAGTCGAGGCATCTTAACCCTGAATGGAAAGGAAGATTATAGACACAGTGCACTGGTAGGTTGCACTACAGTATACAATTCATAGTTTACTTTTGTACATTTCATGAAAGATCAATATAAATGTCCATGCCCGATCAAAAGGTGTCGGGGTATAGAATTGAATTTTATGGGTACAAATTTTTTATACAGATGAATACAAACTTAAAATAACCTTGCCCATTTAATTTTTGAGGTGCACAGATAAAAGCGCAAGCTCCTACGAGATAATGGCAGTGTGAGTAGTTGCCTGGGTCAGGGTAGGCTGTCACTATACAGTTATGTGCGGTTGGTCTTGTGTGATGGTGAAGTGTGTGAGAATTATGATCAGGTTACAGTACAAATAAGTGGGAGAGGGAGTGATGTAGCTGTACAAGTAGCTCAGGGTGACAGGATTGGTTCGCATGCTGCAGTGACAAGATGTGGGGGTGGAACAGAAGAATGTTGTTAGGTACTGTATATGCACTGTTGATTGAGCACTTTTGAATATTACCTTCTTGTGAAGAGCAGTGATGAAACACTTTAGGTTGTCTTGGTGTCAGCACAGAATAACTAATGCTATAATACGGCAAGTTTCTTTTCGGCCTGCGCAGACCCCAAGGTCAGGCAGCAGTCACGTGGTTTGGAGTGGGGTGGAGTGGAGGGGATCAGTGTACTGTCGTGCGTTTGCCTGAACACGTCGCTCGGGTCGCTCGCGAGAGAGGGCTTCGCAGGTCGGTTTACACGATACGATAAAGATGTTGTCTTATGGCGTC